>PNEQ01127582.1:0-63044 GCA_003012365.1 Medauroidea extradentata | reverse complement strand
TTTCACATCATTTCGGCAATGATACTCAAAGTAATTTCCAATACTTTTGAATGTGTATATACTCAAAACGGGCAAACGCACGCATATTATGCAACCAAATATGCAACTTGGCGGCGAGAACCTAACTCTGATGCCACCTGTTGGTGGAGTTTTGAACTGTCTGAAGCACGGAGCAAGCGATAACGGCCACAGCGAGTCAAGGTCGACGATAGCGTCACATAATTCTCGCGCCAATCCAGTCTAATTATAATGTATGTATGAATGACAATAAGATCATAAGTAAATATTTTGAAGTGTATTAAATACAGACAGGTCGAGTTCGTCATATGTTCTTTCACTAATGTTGTATTCAAACAGGAAAATACACGGAACTACGTACAATAAATCGCTACCAACCATACAAGCAGTAAAGTAACTCTTGTTAGTGGTGATGTATATGCACTAACGGCTAGTGATTTTTTTCAAAGGTTAAATCTTTAGTGCTCACTTTATTCCGAATGGCCTATAAATGATATAGGAATATTGTGTCTTGGGTGTTCTCATATCCTATTGATGTTTATTTATTTTCTAACCAAAATGAATACTCATGAACAGAGCCAGGATTTTGTCGCGAAAAGATTTTTACACAATTTTGTTCCAATATCTCACATAGCTCTACTACATAGTTATTGTCAGCGTGTCTTTGTATAGACACGTATAACTCTTATTTTTTGACTGCACCAACCAAAGTAAGGCTATTGTGACGTCATACGACATACGTCTGTGATTTGCCAGTAGAACCGCCAAAGACAATTGAGAGTTGAGGCGACCGCCTATAGGTAGAGGGTGTGTTTGTGCGTGCGAGCAAAAGTTGTTGAGGCTCTGTGAGCGACGCCGGCCGGCACATATTATATTATGTTTTAGCCTCTACGCCCAAGGTCGTATATGTTGAGCAGAGTTCCCGCCGTAACGTTTTTTTACTATGGGACTTCAAGTGGTGGCCTTATAATTTCATTGAACTCGTCACTGTAACAATGTCCAATGTATAATTGAGTACTCCAGTTCCAATACTCCCCTTGTCCACTTTCACTAAAACTGAGCAAATCGCGAAAAACTGATTTGCAAGCCCATTTGTGACATGGCCAAAGCAGTTTTTCAAAGTGTATATAAGGCGAGTTTTGGAAACTAATAATCACGTCAACTTTAGCACACGTTTAAAAGCTATACAAATCTGTTCAGAACTCATTTTTCCTTGGTTATGGACAAGGAAAGTTTTGGAACTGTACTACTTAATTGTAGACTATCTTTATTTCGAACGAATCCAGTACGTACATCTTGAGAAACAACCGCCTGGAAACCCCGATTTTAGGAAAGTGTGAGGACTATAATAATGTTTCTAATATGCGTGGTGCCTTAAAAACCATTCAAAAGTACAGCAGTTTGAAGCGTGTTTCCCTCTCGTAGACAATCATTGTGAACGCACCTTTACTGGTCTCTTAAGAGGTATTGATTCCTACCACCTTGGATGTATCTGTTTCTTCTCGATAACTTCTGTTCCAGTCGACGTATCAAAATTTTTGTCACGACAAGACATAGATACAAACTTAATCGATTTTCTGTAATTGCGGGAACCATAATATATTCATTATTTTGCAACGGGAAACAGCTGAAAAGGAAAAATTGCTTTATTTACGGGAGCGACTACAGAGGCCACAACATTAACAGAAACAATGGCATATGGATTGCAAAAAGTGAATGAAACAGTAAACTATGCCTTGTCAGTGTGAAAAAAGTAAAACAATGTGTCTATTCCCTGATTTATAAGAAAAACCGTAAAACCAATCTGACAGGGATCAATCCCTCTTAAGAAATGAACGTTGGTAACACATTTTTGGTGTGCCGTTGCCGTATAATTTAAATTTTCTTCGAGCAGAAGATACTTTGCAGTGATTCGTATTATTTGTCGCAACAAGAGTTTTGCTGTGGCGACGAAAGCGTTTTTACAATGTAGGACTTAATTTCATGCCATCTGTCAGAGTTCGGCAGACTCGTACTGGTGTGATACTTTGCCCTGAGCCGTACCGTAATAATATCCTGTATTTTCCAGCTGTCAGTCAGTCTGCTGCTGGAGTTCCTCAGAATGTTCATGTGCCTGAACAAATACCAGCTCACGACACGTTGCATCTGTTGACATCGAAGGTAGCCTACTATCATCGTCTGTGTTATATTCGTTGTTTCGTCGTATCTTAGGTCTGCGTCAATTTTTGTCGCCGTCTTTATTTGTACTGTCCTCGTTGTCTTTGTTACTGTTCTTAGAGTAAATACAGCAGCATACGAAATTGTGTGTTCAATATGTGTCACGTGACTTTAGTGAAATATGCGCGGGAAATTTGAAATAACATTGGGAGCCAAGATAATAAATGCTTAGTAATCACAACTATGTTGGGTTATTTTGGTACCTTATGAATATAGGGCCTATGAACTAAGGAGAGCATACTACCATATTATCGCATAGTATAATTGCGTAGAAATTTCAGAACGACAAATGTAAACAATGTTTGCCACGTTACTGTTTTCCTTAACACAGTCAAAAGTAAACATTAGATAAATACTTACTATAAGGTTTTGAACCGAGATTTTGGTGACACCACATGACTAAGTATATATTCCGGAAGGTACGCCTTGAGTTTCAAACAACACGACTGCATTTTTACGACGATAAAACATAAATAAACGACACCAAACTCTCGAGACCATGTTGGACACACATTTGTGAAGTCATATTCCCTCTACTATTTATTACCTCTATGTTACTGTCGCTTTTTGCATGCACCTTGTTTGTTCCTTGCCCGTTTTGATTTTATTTTTCCAGTTTTCGTTATATACCTTAGAGTAAATATAGGGTAGAGGGAGTATCCTCTATACATCTGCGTACAAAGTTGTGTGTTCAACATGTGTCACGTGACTTTAGTGAAATATGCGCGGGAAATTTGCAATAACATTGAGATGTAAGATAATAATTGCTTAGTAATCACATCTATGTTGGGTTATTTTGGTCCCTTATGAATATATTAACTAAGGAGAGCATACTACCATATTATCGCATAGTAAATTGCGTAGAAATTTCAGAACGACCAATGTAAACAATGTTTGCCACGTTACTGTTTTCCTTAACCCAGCTGTTTTTAGTAAAAAGTAAATATTAGCTACGTACTTACTATAAGGTTTTGAACCAAGACCTTGGTGACACCACATGACTAAATATATATTCTGGAAGATACGCCGTGAGTTTCAAACAACACGACTGCATTTTTACGACGAGTAAACATAAAAAACGACACCAAACTCTCGAGACCATGTTGGACACACGTTTGTGACGTTATGTTCCCTTTACTATATATTACCTCTATGTTATATACCAACTATATTCCCATTTCGGGATTGCTTGTATCTTTGACTACAACTAATTCTGGCTTCCTTGTTTTGTTTCTTAGTTCCCTTCGTTACGTATTCTTTTTTGTAATTGGTCATTTTATATAACTACAGGCTTTCAACTTTACAACGTCCGCTAGCAATAATGGCGTTAAGTCCTACAAAACACTTCAGTTCCTCATATTTCAAATATCATTCAAAGATCATATCGCACCCCCAATACAATACCAACACAACTAAGAAATCAACATTTTTGAGTTATGTATATAGTGAAATATGGGACAGTTTTATCTATATAACGCTATACTAACATAATGATAAAAACCATTCCAAAAATTTAATAAAAAGGTTTTGTTTTAGCATATTTGCCAAGTAACAGCAATAATTAGTGCCTAGACTAATATTTTTACTATTTATTCAACATGAAGATAAACATGAGAAGTTGATTTTCAGTTCAATACCAATATATTTGTGTAAAGTTTAAATTACACTGCAGTTTATCAAAAATCAGAAAGTATGTAATGTGTGATAACTGCATTTATCTGAAAATAATATATTTTTAGTTATGTTGGTGTTGCATTGGAGGTGCGATATCATATTTATAATATTTTATTTACAGAGTTTATTCTAGTCCCCTGGTTTAAGCCGTTATCTTTAATAGGGGACGGCTTACAAATTATATAAACCAAAGTAAACGACACAAACATTCATGCAAGTGCTGGGACACGAACCCAGGACCTCACGCACCGTAGGCCAGCGCGCTACCGACCACGCTACGGGGCCGGCTTTCAAATATTATATATATAGGCCTACAGTATGTATCACTCAAGTCATATCACCAAATATGTTGTGTTTTATTATTGGTACTTCTTACATACACTGCATTTTCATTTACAAAGATTTAAATGTTTTGAAAAAAAAAATTTGAAGAAGAACGACTGTAAATTTTGCTCCTCTTAAAAAAACAGAAGTCCACTACTTTTCATGGACAGAGATTCTACTGGCTTTTGTCTCAAATACGCGACTTGAGTAGCGACTCGTGTAGTTCATTACGGAAAGAAGACAAAACCGCAATTTCCTTTACTCTGTCCCTTTATTCGTAAAGAATGTTTATTCTGTCAAAACTAATGGTTTTAAAACTGTGGAAATTCTAATATAGTCTATCTCACGAAAGAGGGCACACTGACAGTTGATAAATGGCATCCCAGAAACTAAATTAAATATTTAATTGACATGGAAAAAAATTAAGACAACTGATATCAAGCACACCATACTTTTTTAACTTGGAAGTTTTTGGCCAGTGACATTCTTATTTTAAGATTATTAAAAAAATAAATTATGGAGAAACCTTTATCTTTAAACATTATTTTCAAATTTTTACTATATATTGCAACAAAAGGACGTTTTTTTATTTTTTACCATAAATTTTTTTCTGCCCCAAGCTGATTAAAATGCGTCCCTCGACAAGAACTTCTCTTAAGCTGCGACAATTATTTTATGGCCAGATAATATGAATAAAACTAAGATGCGTTCCTAAAGGTAACCCTTGAACATTTCTGTATAGGAAATTCAACAACTATATTTGATCCTGAAAACACATATGATGCCTTACTACACATTTGAAACGGCATATGTAAAATGTAAATCTGTCTTCGGTGAAATGATTCGTAAACGTTTTTCGTAATTACTATATAAAAACATGGAGTTGTTTTGTACAAACCCGTGCTATTGACGCTCCGTGCGGCTTGTAGACATAGCACCGTGTCACAATGTGGCGGAGAACATAACAAGGCTACCACGTGACTGCAAAATTATCGCGGCACACAATTTGGTCAGCATATTACAGCGAAACAAATAACCTCAGGGAGGGTTCCCTGCAAATTTTTATTGTTTTATGAATTTTATGTTTGAACGGAATATGGTTTGTTTAATAGACATATATTATGACTATTTTTCATTTTGTAATGAAAATGTTCTATCCTTCCTAGTTTATGTATAAAGAGTGTCAAAGCCAAAATTGGCATAAAACAGTTTTACACAAGAAACGACAACCAACTGACTTAAAGAAACAAAATAATTCACAGTGAAGAACAGTGTAGCGCGCTACATCTAGACTTGTATATAAAACCGCATTGAAAATGTTTAGTATTTCTTTTAATAATTTCTGAATTTAAAATAAAATATTACCAGTTTCCTGCAATTATTTTTTTAAATACAAAAATGTCAATGCAGTGTTTTTATATGTCTTGGCGTAGCCCTTGACACTGTTTTTCAGCGTGAATTATTTCATTTCACGTTAGTTTTCATTTTTTTTTTAAATTAAACCGTTTTATGCCAATTTGGACTTAAATATGCCCCTATACACAAACTATGAATGCTAGACAATGTTCGTTACTGTAAAAAGTACTTATGATGTATGTCTACAAAACAAACCGTAACTCCCACAAATATATAAATTATTAAAACAATTAAAATTTCGCGTGAACTTCTCCCTTAAGAGGGAGTGGTACATAATTCAATGCTAAAAGCATTAATCTATAACTGTAGGGTTCATAAAGCCAATTTGCGAAAATTAAACAATAGCAATCCTAGACAATAGTTTTAGCCAACGTTTTAAAGAAAATAGTTTCCAGTGTTACGAACTTCTGAGGCACAATCTCTGACGCCGGAACCTCGTGCATTTAACTGCGGTGCAAGAGATCGCGCGTAACGAATTAGTAATTCTGGATAAATATTTACTCATAAATTTGGCAAATACCATTATCTAGGATTGTCATTGAGTATTTTATTCATATTGACTTCGAAAAAAGCGTAGAAATCAATTGATGTTTTCAGCGCTTACTTATCTACCACGCACCTTTAAGGGCGCCGTCTTCCACGCCCTTCAAAATACGTTACAGTGAGTTCGTAAATACATTTTTACTGAAGTATTCCGCATATGCTTATTGTGCCATTGCACGAAAAAAACACTCCTTGGACAAGGACGGAATGTCATTGTTAAGACACCATTCTTATTTTAAAAAAAAAACATTGTTTATAATCCATCCAACATGGCTAAAAACGGCCACTTTTCAGAATGCCGTACTTCAAAATGTACTAACCGAACGTACGTGAAACTCAGAATCGTGAAATGAAGTTTGCTACAGACTTCCCACCAGTACGGTCACCGCTAAGAGTCCGATAGTTAAAAATGAATCGGCGGGAATCTTGCACGCTAGTTCAGCGCTTGGCTCGTTGCGGCGATGCGGCATTTGTAGCGCGATTTAGGACCGTCACTTTCGAATATTTAACGCGCATATATGCGACGCCGACGCCCTTAAGAAGCCTCCCTACCAGAGTGTCTCTGCTATAGTGTTTTCATACACTCTTTTCAAAAGATAAATGCCGCAAACATAAATACACTTTTCTCAGAAGAAAATGTCACAAACAGGCAAACTTATACTGTACCGACAATATGAAACGTCATGGACAGACCTTCCAGCGCCTGCCAGTTAGCCTAGGCGGCAGCAAGAACGCTTTGCGGGATGCGGCACTCCGGGGGTTGAGTGCATTTCACAGAGTTCGGGGAATCAATGTAACAGAAATTACTTCTCAGGCGTTTTTTTCCCTTAAAATTGTGTTCTACGTAAAATTCCGTGCGGGATACAGAAGCAATGAAGTACATTACAAACATTATGTTTACTACTGCACGTTAGAGGATCAGAAGTGATAAGTTATATGGCGACCTTGAGCGCGTGTCAAATGTCGCCACGCCTCAACGAGACAGCACTGAAATAGCGTGCAAGGTTCCCGCCTATCCATTTTTATTCTAGGACTTTAAGCGGTGACAATATAATTTTACTGGTGGAAAGTCTGTAGTAAAGCTCAGTGCACTTTTCTATCCGGGTTTCACATACATCCGGTTAGTACACTTTGAAATACGGCAGGATGAAAACATAATATTTAGCTATGTTTGAGGGCTTGGAAACAGTGGTATTTAATGTGTACGGTGTCTCAACAATGATATTCCGTCCTTCTCCGAACTGTAATTTCTTTTCGTTCTTTGGCACAACGGGCACACGTGGAATATTTTTTGTAAAAAAAAAAAATATTTCCCCGCACATTACAACACAGTTGTAAGCGCGTGGCAGGTGGCAACACTGACCCTCGCTGCCTTCGTCAGAGCCTTGGTGCGAGCAAGGTTAGGGATTTACAAGTTAAATTATATCAGATTAATCTCAGTCACTTCTCACGACATCGTAAAACCTTATTTGCGCACAATTTTCAGGGTCTTGTGAAACCGGTACTAAATATCCTATAGTAATGTGAGCAGTGCCGAGAATAATAAACAAGTCATCGTCATAAGTGCAGGTTTGTCAAGTCTGAGCCACATTAATTTAACACGTAAAAACCTACACTAGCTTCCGCCGGGGTTTCTGGGTAGGCAGCGAAGTGTTTTTGTATTTATCGATTTTCTGCAATAATTTCTGTTTTCAAATATTATTTGTAAATGTGGCGATGTTGTGGCACAGAAGACATTCGTGTGAAATTAAGGAGATTATAGGTAATATTGTTATATGTTCATCTTATTTTAAACTTGCAATCATTCTTGAAAGTTAACTTACAATTCCCTTGCAACGATTCTGCATGACAAATTAATAAAGGATTCTATTATTATTTATGTCAAATAATTTATCAAGAATATATCCTATGTCTTCTCGAAGAGAAAATTTTTGGTAATACAACTTGAATAGGCCTACACGTTATGGCTGGAAAACGAAAAAATTACAAATAATAACCTAATACGCCCCTTTAACGGTGTTCAAGTGGTATAAAATTATACTTTTATATTTTCGTGAAATAGTGTTAACTTTGTATTAGTTCATAGTTTTCTCATAATGGTGCGTCAAAGTCAAAATTGCATGTTACCCTGCCGTGTAAATAGTGATAACCAATTGATTTACTTAAATGAAATAACACACAATGAAACAACGTGCTACGTGCTATGTAACGTAACATTAAAAAACCTATAACGAAATATTTTGAATTTTAAAAAAATATTTCAAAAGTTCAGAGAAAAAGTTGCAAACTCAGCAATTTTTGATGTTCAACAGATGTTCACTGTGAGTTTTCTAAGGTTACATAGCCCATGACATGTTATTTTACTGTGAATTATTTTGTTTAAGTCAACTGGTTTTCGCTATTTTCATGACAGCATAACATGCAAATTTCGACTTTAACGCACCGTTTGTGAAAACTATGCGAAGCAAAATTGTTTCGTAAGAGGAAACTGCACTCACAACTGCCGTCTACAAAAATTAATACTATTTCGCAAAAAATATAAAGTTTTGATATTAAACGCACTTGAACACTCTTAATATTTAAATCTAATATTTAATCTAAATGCTATTAAGGTGGCAGCCCACGAGGATGTATGTTGATCATCTGAGGCTTGAAAGTATAGAAGAACTAAGGGCGATCGAGGTACGTGCATAATGCTTCATCCTGACCTCCAGGTACAAGTCACCGAAACAGCGCGCAGTCTTCTCGCCGATAGCTCGCCTCATGATATGTGGTACAACACAAAAAAAAATACCGCAAAACCACCTATTTTAGCATTTTCTACAGAGAGAAAATTAACGTAATAGATTAGGGAGGACCTACACGAGTGTAACTTTTCTTGAATACCATTCCGAAGCAAACGTCAACGCCATACGTTGAGCAATATCCAAATAAACGTCTACCGGCCGAAGTGCCACGCATCGCTCGGCGACTTGGGCAGGCGCGCACCGTAAGGCCATGCCAGGTAGATTTTTTCACACTGATGCAACAAATGCAAAATCTTTTCAACGAAATGCTTTGTAAAAATTCAAGACTAAGAGTAGCCATTTAGATGCACAATTCCATGTAAGCGTTTTACAATATAATTCACCCGTCGTTGTCAATAAATAATTCTTATTGATTTTGGTTTCTTTTCATATCAAAATTGGTGATACTTTGCATGCAAAAATCAGAAAAAACTGTGAGATTTGTAGCTGTAAAAATGAGGTCGAAATTCTGATATATTTGGGACAAAACAATGTAGGGACTCTTCGATATGAAATTATGTTAACTGAAGAAATAAAAAAAAATTTCAAAATCACTGTAAATCTATTGGGTCATGCCATTTCACAAAAATAAAGCTGGGATTAGTTAGACTTTATTATTTTTGCAGCAGTATTCCTTAAAAGATACCCTGTAGAACAAGTTTTTGTTTGGTCCATCGAGAAGTAATGTTTTTAGCGTTGGTTCCTCACATTGCAAGCTTATTAGTTAGATCGTGGTCACTTCACATTAAACAGACTGTAAGAATGATGGAAGGTAATAGGGCACTTACATGAGGAAGCCGGAGATGAAGGCAGTCTCAGGCAACACGACGGAGAAGAACACCTCCTGGGATACATTAGCAGGGTTGGCAACCCTGCTGGAGATGACAGTGCTGGCGAACCTGTAGGCCACATGCGATACCACGTGCAAACTGTACAGCTCTGGTCTCGGCAGCTTCGGCGTCGCCTGCAATAACACACCAACCCTAACGTCACAACTAATACAGGCTAGCCACTCATTACAGCAAAGAATATACCCTAATTTTCCCTGACTCTCCTCAAAGAAATCATCAAATACTTCATTTTCACAAACACGAAAACAACTCTTTGGCAATTTATCTTACGTATTTTCTAATAAAGGTAACGACTTCAAGTCCTTTCTAACAGTGGTGTGTTATCCAGCTCTGAACTTTGTATAACTTCGGCGGAAATAACAGTTAACCTACAGTGAACTATAATCACATTTACACTAGGGTAACTTTTTTTAACAAAAAATACAATAATATTCTCAAAATATCTTTATTTTTATCGTGTGTATTTTGTGATGTCTCAAAATGAGCCACTAAAAATAATTCTCTGAAATTGTCCACATGGATGAAAAATTCCCGGAAATTTCCCTGGTACTTCCAGGTGCTCACAATTTCCGTGATGATTCCAGATTTTAAATTGAAAATAATATTGAGCGAGGTCTCATTGAAGGAGCAGGGTTAGATTCTTGGCTCTGACCGTCCATGTTTCTGATTTTCCATAGTTTCCCGAAATTATTTCAAATAAATGCTTGGAAGGTTCCATTGCTAAACGTCATGGCTGATACGGTTCCTATTATATTTAGTATAATAAGCTGTCTCTTCCGTTTTGAATGACGATACGTACAGCCCACTTAATTTTACTTGACTAGCAATGATGTAAAATTTTATAAATTATATTTTATAAGAGTTTCAATCACATACTACTTCTAGGCAAGTAACTTGAGTTTCCCGGGTTTAAATTTCTCAATGGAAAGGAAATGAAGACTTCGGGGGTAAATAAATATAACCCACATTGTAAGACAGTCAATGTAAACAATTTCTATCCTTCAATTTAAAAGAAATACTTAATTACAAAATATGTTGGTAGTATATTTTAAACCACATAATAAATAATAAATTTATGAAACTCTTTTGTTCAGATTTGACGTACTTAATTACACCTAAGCTTTAAACTTTAGGAATGATGATGGTTATCATTTTTTACCCCCGAGGTCTTCAAATGTTTACGAAAACAATGCAAACGTGCTTAAAGGCATAATTACACGAGGCTTGGTTACCGACTTGAGCGTGGACAGCTTGTAAACACTTGTTATTTACCGCTGGCCAACTAGCAGCATGCACAATGGAATACCTTAAAGCTGTCTGGTCGCTGTGCGTGTCAACCGTGCGAGTTCCGTTGTCGACGTAGATAACAGCGTGTTCAAGTTTCCGTTTCCGCGATGCGTGAGCGGGCCCGTGCTATTGTGTGACACACGCAAACAACACGCATCTGACACTGATTTCCGGCTGACCTGGAAAATCCTTCCGCTTCACGTTCTTAGATAGACACACGAGCTTGTGATGAAATAATGTTTACACAATTTGTGTGAGTAAGAGATTTTAGCCAGCGCTTAAGGGGCCCGCCTCCCTGGCTGTTGAACTGCGCCGCAGTGGGTTAGAAATATAAGTTTATTTGGACAACTGTTATACCGTTTATTGACGCACCTACCTACGAAAAGAAAACACATTCCAGAGAAGGATTAAAAAGTTCTTTGAAAACGTAACGTGAATTGGACATACCATTTCCTAGCCCTCCAACATGGCTTAAAGCGGCATTCTCGCACAGCTATATCAGAAAATGTGCTACTCAGATTAGTAGGAAATAACTTAGGGACCCCACAGTGAACCTTGGTACACTTCGAGCAATGAAATTATGGGGTGAGGGCTTAAAGTGCCATAGATGCTGCGATACAACGGAAACCCTGCGCATTAGTTTAGCGTCTTGCACATAGGGGCAGCATGACTCTAGGCGCGCGCGTCTGAGCCTCCAATGCGCAAAACAGCTCCAGCGAGGCGGGACCCTTAAGTTCAAGTGCGAGAAATTCACAATTTTATTTTTATGTGAAACAATGTTAGTTTTGTAGACGATACTTGTGAGTACAGTTTACTCTTACGAAACAATTTTAGCTCTTATAGATTTCTCATAACGGTGCGTCAAAGTCAAGATTTGCGTGTTACGCTGTCATGCAAATAGTAAAAACCACTTGACTTACTAAAACGAAATTATTCACAGTGAAATAACATGCCATGGGCTATGTAACAAAGTATTAAAATACCTTCCAGTTAACTACTTTTGTTTTTTAAAAAAAATTGCTGGATTTACAACTTCTTTCTTGTATTTTTGCGGTTTATTGAAAAAATCAAAATGTTACGTGTGGACTTCTAAATGCTTCGTTGCGTAGCTCATGGAATGTTAGTTAACCGTCAATTATTTCATAAGTCAGTCAATTGGTTTTTACTATTTGCGTGACAGCAGATTATGCAAATTTTGTCATCGAGGTCTTCGGCGCTGGTGAGGGGTGACATGATAGGAGAATGGAGCAGCGTCGGAATGAAGGGGAGGGAGAAACTGAATATCCCAGAGAAAACCCGCCGGCCAGCGGCATTGTTCGGCACGAAACACACGTGTGGAAATCCTGGAATCGAACCCGGATAAACTTGGTAGGGGGCGAGTGCTCTAGTCCCGACTGTCAGTTGCGGTCGTTTCATTTTATAGTGTTCTACCTGTGTCCAATAGGATTTCCACCGGCAACATGTCAGGAACCATCCCACATTACTCAAATGATATTTTTTTAGTAACCATCTCTGCCCATGAAATTTATATTACCGTTTAGTCGCGGCAAGGAATCAATTCCGTGTAAACCAATAGAAACTGATAATACTTTTAACAAATTGAACACGTAACATGTCTTACTTTCGAAATTCTTAATACATGAGCGCAGCCAGAACGTTTTTTTTTTGGGGGGAGAGAGGAGGATGATAAGGGTCGGGGAAGGGGATATTTTCGTTATAATGTACTATTTATATATCCATCCATACACACAGAGAGAATAGTAATTTATTTTGTTAGCTTGGAATTATTGCATTTATATTTATTCAATAGGTTCTAACAGATTGTTTTCTAATTTTTATTGAAATTTGTAGTAGTTTGGGGAAGGGAGACATATACGGATTCTTCCCCTCACCCTCTTCGGCTGCACCCCTGTCTGCCGAAGCCTAAATACCAAATTTCACGTTTCTATCTTCAAAAATTACGTACTTCCTGTACAAAATGTCATCCCTTATTTTATCCCCTTAAGGGACGAATTTCCGAAAAAGCTGATACAACTGTTATTTATAAACAGATGTATAAACGACAATTTCCATATTCCTAACTTCGAAAATGTCGAAATTCTGTAGGAACATTCATTCCTTGTTTAACGTAATTTACTCACGTTACATTAGGAACCCACGCGGAAAAATTCAAGCTTCTAGACTCACCAGTTTAAATTGTGCGTTGTATGTCAATCAGTGTTGATGTTTTAATAAGAAAGTTATTAATAAACAACGGTGCGAGTGAGAGACTTTTGGCCAGCGCTCGACATCGAGGTCTTTAGCGCTGGTGAGGGGTGACATGATAGGAGAATGGAGCAGCGTCGGAATGAAGGGGAGGGAGAAACTGGATATCCCAGAGAAAACCCGCCGACCAACCGCATCGTCCGGCACGATTTCCACATGCGAGAATCTGGGGACCGACCCCGCCGAGAATCGAACCCGGATCGCCTTGGTGGGAGGCGAGAGTTCTGACCTCTCGGCCACCGCGGCCACAATAACATGTTCATTCAGTTGAAAAATTCAGCGCTAGGATGTTCACGCCTAGAGAACCGCAAAAACAAACATTCCATCCATGTTCAACAACAGAAAGTCATATTAAGAGATAAACGAAGGTGCTGTAATGGACGTGCAGCGATGTAAAAAGCTTTGCCGTCCATTCCTAAGGCATCACTAACGCACATCGAGTAATTTCTGCACACTGTTCGGCTGCCACATTAACGACCCTAGGGCGTGTCAGAGTATGGTTTCTTTGAAGTAATACACGGTGTGCGGTAAGGAGTCTTGCCTAATAACCTGTGATTGCCAAGCAAAGCAACTTAGAACAAGCCTGCAATTTAGGAAGGATGACGGGGTATTATTTGGCAGGAGAGAATATATGGGTACAGTGACGTGGTCGATGAGTCTTACTACATAGTGTTGCACGAGAGAAAATAGAAATGTATACGATAAATAAATCTAAAAAGAAATCAATCTTATGTGCAGTCTTTGAGATACGCTTTTTTTTTTTACCATAATGACGCTACAAAAATGGTAAGCAAAACTGGTACGCGAGTCTCAAGAGTCTGGTACGCGGGTCAAGAATTATACCTCCGTTTAGCACACGCTGTAATTCTAGCACTCATATAAGATGTAACGCAATTTTACATGCTAAAAGAAACGTAATTCTTTATCTCACAAAAGCTGGGAAAGATATAACATACATCAAAAACATCTTGTAACCACCTAAGATGTGAGAGGGTGATGTGAGCTGAAGGGACAACGTAACAATTATTCCAGAACCACGATTCGGAACGAAGACCTCTCGGACCGTAGACCGGCGCCTGACCGACTACGCTACGGAGGACGTAACAAACTAATACACACACAAGTACCAACCTTGCTACAAAAACAAACATCAAACGTTATAGTATGAAAACGTTCACAACTATTTGTCCGTTATGTACGACACACTTAAATTATTTTGTTTTTAGTGTTCTAAATCAACACATAGCACTGAATTGACATGTTTTCGTTGTATTTTTATGGGACTTAAGAGCGATTTTACTACAATAATTATATTCGTAGAAAGTATGGCGTTAATTCAAACGAATGCTTCTATGTCTCTGTTTTGATAATCAAATTGGAATTTTTTAAAGATACAGTGTTGATTTAAAATTTAAGCTGCCAACATAACAACGCGGAGAAAAAATATTTCTTGTCCCGATGTTTAATCAGTTTTCCTTGGTACACGCGAAAATAAATTACTAAAAGAACAGCAGTATGCAAAACATATAAAAATTGAACATTTACATTAGCAGAAATGTAATAATACTTTTTTAGTCTATAATTCGACTTTTTGTCACCAGAGATGAAATAAAAGTACAGTTGGAGCGTTCGCAGTATATTCGCGCACAGTAGCTGACATCTGGTGGTGAGTTCATGAACTAGTAAAGACGGCATCTACAAATTTTTCACCGTTAACGACAATGTAGATACCTTTCACCCCTATGAAAATAATAGGGGTGGCTTACTACTAATTACATATAACTTTTTTACTATTAGTATTTTCGAACATTTGAAGATGATTTATAGAGAAATGAGACCTGTGTAACAAAAAAGGTCCACTTGTTGCAACTGTCTAGGACGTACCGTTTGTGCTCAAACACACTCGAATAATTCATGCTGACATACAGAGCCTATATCACAGCTTAGATCATAGGCAATCCTGCGAACATCCGCGTGATGTGCTCAGCTCAGCGTACGGACAGACGGTGGTGGACATTCACTGTAGACAACAAGTACAATACTGTTAAAGTCGCAGATCAGTTTGTTGCTAGCATTCTGCGTACGTATCATAGCAGTTGTGAACGAAAATGGTAGGTCCCAGGCAGCTGAAATAAGTGTAAATGGTATTGTGTTCGTCACGCTGATGATAAACCAAGCACGAATAAAATCGTGAGGTAATACCTGAAAACGAAAAATATTAGTACAGTGTCGGTATCAGTGTTGTTTCTCTAAAGCATGCCATCTCCTAATAGTTAGGATTTTAAAAGTAATTGATTTGCATAAATGTTTAGGATCCCCACACGATGCAGCAATAAATCGAGTAAATTACATCTTTGAAAATGTCGTAGTTCATTATATTCTATTAATTTGTATCATGGATGTGATTGCAAACACAAAAACAGTTCAGAGAGCTTAGTCATGTCGAAATAAACAGTTTTCGCCAAACTCCTTAAAGAAGTAGCATGCAAGCGTAACAGAGTCGAACCGTATAGGCTACTTGCAATTCACACGCAGAAGTCGTTGTACGGGTTGCAGTCGTGGGTGAGATGTATTTAAAAACAAAGTATTACGTGATAGCAACGCATACCACTGTACAGTACACAAATATTGAAATTATACAAATAAAGGCATTAACAGCCACAAAAATATACAACAAACGTAAAAGCGTTTTATGACTTTAGAATCAGCAACAAGAAAAAAGGATTTCCTGTAGGAATACTGACAGAGTGAATTAAGAGATTCGGACGGTTCGTAACATTTAAGATTATGAGAGCCAAAGAGAGGTGACATGGTGTGAACATGGAGTTGCACTGGGAATGGAGGATAAGGAAAATAGGAGATCAACGATAAAAGTCATCGGCCAACGTCATCGTACCGGCATGATTCCCGCATGTGATAATTGGTGTGACCCTCGGCAGTAATCAAAACCGTATCGCCTTGTAGGAAGGCAAGCATCGTGACCATTAGACCGCCGTTGCGGTTGTAGCTGCAATAATTTGGAGAAACAAATTTGATACCGACGCTCTACTATTATTTTTCTTTTTTCAAATATTATCTCACTAAGTTATTCGTGTTTGGTTTATTATCTGCGTGACGAACACAATACCATTTACACATGTTTCAGCTGCCTGGGACCTACCATTTTCGTTCACAACTGCTACGATATGTACGCAGAATGCTAGCAATAAATACATCTGCGACTTTAACAGTATTGTACTTGTTGTTTACAGCGAATGTCCACAATAGTCTGTACGCTGAACACATCACACGGATGTTCGCAGGATTGCCTATGATCCAGGCTGTGATCTAGGCTCTTTATATTTGCGCGAATTATTCGCGTGAGTTTGAGCACAAATGGTACGTCCTAGGCAGTTGCAACAAGAGGACCTTTTTTGTTACACAAGTCTCATTTCTCAACTAACCATCTTCAAATATTCGAAAATGCTGACGGTAAAAAAGTTATATGCAATTGGAACAAAACCACCTCTATTATTTTCATAAGGGTGGAAGGTATCAAGTTGTATTTGCTGTTGATTTGAAGGTCTCAACAGCATTAAGCAATGCAGAAAATATAGTTTTTTATGTAACTTGGTTTCCGATATTTTGGGGAAATACGAATATAAATTTTAATATTGAAAGACTCGTTACTCCCTTAATATTGAGTTTAGGTGAAAAATGGAATAAATAAATAAAGTGGTTGATTTTTCATGGCTGCCGGAGTTTGTCGGTGTTGTTCAGTAACATCCTGTATAACTCAGTTTGCGACTGTCAGTGCAGATATTTAACATAAATTTCTTTAAATTTAATTTGGGATTTTGTAGGAACATTTAAGAAATATGTCCATAAAGAAATATTTGATAGACGTATGAAATATGTCTAGCGTCATTATACGAACCCAAATAACAAACATCAACTGGCCCACTTGTGCAAATCTGATGGTGATAAGCAACCGACAGGTAATAAACATTCGGAATGTACCCGGGGCCACATGTGGCATAAATGATACACAGTGAAATCACCCACATATTAACCACAACTGTACCACAAGCATTCTTGTTATACTCAGATGCTTGTGAGTGGGTTTGCTAAGTCTGCTTGTGGACCGTATACTGAAATATGACAGTCTTTTTAAACTAAGTTGCCCAAATTAAAATTATTTCAGTATAACTACAAACATATTTTCTGACATGGACTGATTAACAACCGTTCAGCAAAAGTAGACCGTCATACTAGCGAACGTTGGCAGCTTCTGCCAACAATTGGCCAACTGAAAAATTATCGTATTTGCTACTAGAGAAAATTCGTTCTGTTTTCATTAATTGTGTGTTAAATATTTTATAATAGTAGTGCTATCATCTTCTGTTGAAATTTTAGACTGCTGTAATTTTACTGTAATCGGAATTAAGGTAAAAACTAAAATTTCTTTATTTCGCAAACGTCTCACATGTGGTTGTTTCATGTTATTGATTAAAACTCTTATGGTGACTGTCTACCTATATGTATGTAGTAGATTCAGTAATTAACTATGCTAGAAAATTGAACATCTGATTCTCGAACATGACGTTTGCATCCAAAAACACATTCCCGCACCAATTGGTACATTTAATTGACGAACATTTGATAAACAGGCAGCGAAAATTTTCTTTTATTTTAGATGGTCCGCATAAAAGTTAAAGTATTAAATACAAGCATAACAAATGACAATGGAGCTTTGTCGATGCCGTCTTTGCCCTCCATTTTGTCGTATGCGAAGCTGCACTCTGGAGGAAGCGACGTCGTTAATAATGAGGCCAAGCCCAATTTGTTTATTCAGTTACTAATATGGCGGATGGACTCCCCATGCTGTCTCGACGCCTCATGCCCCTCGCCTTAAGCGCGGTACACACTATCCTTAATTCTCTACTCAATTACATACTTAATTATGTTTATAATTTTAGACTGCGAATTTACACCAGAATTGTGTAGCAAAACTATCTTTGTTTACTTATATGTTTCGGTACATAAAGAAGACAAATAACTTGTGATGTTGATTACTATATTCCATTAAGCGTAACTATAAAATTCCTGAAATCTATTTCACAAAACAGGAAATACGTGTAATTGCCAAATAAGTGAAACAATCTTGTGTTACGTATTTAGGTTTTGAAAACACGGATGATTGTTTGTTCAGTTGGAAACTAGAATTATTATTTCTATTCAAATCGTATTGGCAACCCTACTTGCGTACTTCGCATGCGCCGTGGCTGAGACTGTGCACTGCGCATGCGCGTGAACATACACTACGGTGAAAAATAGGACGGGCTTTATCTGTGAAATTAAGTACGCAATTCTGTCTGGAACCAGCGTATTTGCGATACATACACTGAATTAGGTACGAAATCCTGTACTGAATTACGGATATTGTGTATTGGACTTAAGACGTAAGTTATGCTCCATCTGTATGTTTCTCTGATCTCTGCGTGGCGCTAAGTTATTTTTCGCATATTTCTCTTTGTTGTCATCTTAGAGCTGTCCGGTATTCGTATAGTCTGCCTCATATAAGAATTCCACTTTTTGACATTTGTGTTTGCATTTATTTTTTTTAGTTGTTTCCATGAAATAAGCAGTGTTTTCCTCTGCCACAAGTAACTTTTGCACAAACACACTTAGCTGGGTCTCAAACTGTGCAATTTGTCAAAATTATAAGTTATTTCCTGCAGAAATTGGTACACATGATAGCCTTCAAAACTGTCAAAAAATTGAATTCTTTCGTGAGACAGACTATATCTATTATTTGCTGTAAACAGGCTCGTCCCATCAAGTATCCTTGTTTGTTTACTCCAGCTGTTGGAAGGTGAAAGGCTGGAGAAGTGTTACATGGGAGGGGAAGGTGAAACACTGTGAAGGGGGGGGGGGGAGATGCGGCACGTTGCGACACAAGGAGACGTGAGCACCTGTCTTGTCGGACAGTCGTGAGCGCTGTGTCGGATCTTCTTCGTCACGACTCCACGACGAGTAGGCCGACCCGACTTTCACCTGCGCCAACCCACGTCGCTCTCCATCCTGCGATTCACTGCCGCCACAAATATCGCACGACAATTGTATTGTACGGGGAGTGTTAGACAACTTTGTTGTATTTTCCGTTTTTGAGCCATATTGTATTACCAAAATTACCTCTTCCATAAAGCATAGGATATTCGTGACAAACTGCTTGACATAGATAATGGCATATTTTATTAATTTTTCACGCAGAATCATTGCAATAGAATTCTTGAAGGGTAACCAATAATTCTCTTGCAATGATTCTGCTTAGCAGTTTCCCAAGAATATATCCTATGATTTGTCGAAGAGTAAATTTTGATAATACAATTTGAATAAATGTTATGGCTCAAAAACCTAAAATACAACAAAATTGTCTAAAGGGTTTTCTCAGTCACGTCACCGTGACTGCAAGCAGGTCAGGGTTCCGTGAGCTATCCGACGCTTTGAAAATCTTCTCGGGTATTTATTTGAACACCTCACTCAAACGGAAATTTTGCCCTGCCCAGGCTAATATTCTGTAATTCAACTATTCTATCACGATTTTATTTTCAGACTAACCTACTGTAACTCTACTATTCTGCTCTGAGTTTTTATTTATCATAGCACGTAGAAATCTATACCAAAGAGAATAACTTCCCAACGTTTCAGCTTTATAAAAAAAACTCCTTCAAACAAAAGTAGTTTACATGATATTTCGTAAGGAATACTGCTACTCAACAAATACTGCTACTCAACACTGAAAAATATGGTATCTAATGCTTCAAACATATGTATATCTATAGCTATACATTAAAAAAAAACATTTCTCTCCTTTCACGCCTATGACCTGAAATTGCGTTTTGGATATTTACGTAATAATTTTGAAGCTTAAAGAAATTTTATATTTAGAAGGATTCGATTATTATCGAGAAACAATAGAAAGTACGTTTCAAGTCTCTCATCCCATTATGTATCGAATTTTGAAAAATCCAGAATTTTGTATGAATTTCTTGTTGAATTGAAAATCCCGGGTCCGAGCTATATCGACGGTCTATTTTCACCTTTTTCACCCTCTTAGGGTCTGAATTGAGAAAAAAACCTTCTAAGTGTACACCTACACCCTGAGAGGGACCAACCTACACTATGTCAGTTTCAATATCTGGCGATTTAGGCTGTGCTTTGGTATTTCATGTCAGTCAGGGTCTTCGCTGTTACACACACACACACACACACACACACACAGGTGGACTGTATATTCTGAGATCAGGAACGACATTTGCGTGTATATGTGTATGGTTACACAGGGAAGAAAATAAGTCGCGGAAAAGCTCGCGGGTACGTGTAGCCAGACCTAAATCAAGAATAATGAGTATAGGAACCACACCTCTATTGTCAATAGTATGAGCGTAATACTACGAGAAAGTTGTGTTAATGAACATGTTACGTGAAGATAATTCAATAACCACTACAAATGGAAGGCTGACCTTCCGGATTCAATTCAGATGCATGATGACAACGTAGATACTGGTGTGAACACTAACATGGTGTCGCCTATGTTATCATACATGTATATCGTACATGTACGCCTGTGGCAGTCCTTCCTAGTAAATAACGAACCGGAATGACATTAGGAACAAAAAGGTGCATTTGTCCTAACACGCTCAGACAAATCTTTTCTGAGATGCAGACACTCAAAAAGTCTTGAGCATTATGGCAATGCCGACAGGCAGGCAACCCGCGTAGCATGTACCTGAAGACGTACTTCCGGGGTACACTAGCGATGTACAGCCATATTACCGAGCGGTATTGCAACACATGTGACAACGAGGTAGAAAGACGGGGTATTGGTATGCAGGGACGCAGGCTGGATGTCTTCAGTAGTACGTAAACAAAATGTTGTATTGAACTCGCTGGAAAGCACAGAAGCTACTATGTGTACCTGACACGACACAGTGAGTACGCGTTGTATTTCCATTCTACAACTTAGCAAGTTTCAGATCAACATGTGTTCAAACTATCAGTTACATATCCCAGTACAGCCACGTACATGACACACAACCGCCGCCTGCAACTCACCGTAGCGGCATGAGTCTGGCAATACATTCCTCGACACTTTCCATAGGTTCACAGTTCACTAGTTCCTTAAGGACGTCCAAATGGGGGAAAATCATGATTTCATATTTGTATAAAATAGTTTTACAGACGTTACTTAAAGGTACATTTTCCTCTTACGAAAAAAAAAAAAAAAAAAAACCCAACCAGTTATCCCATAATGGCACTTCAAAGTCAAAATTTGCACATTTTTAGTTTTTATAAGCCGCAAAAACCAATGAACATAAAAAATTAAAAGATCCACACTTTAACTACATGTCACCGTCTACTGCTAGACCATGTTTTAAAATCCATTAAAATAATTTTTGTATTTAAAAATTGATAAAAGAACTAAATTTCAGATATTTTTTTTAATTTAAAAAAATATTTTGTAATGGATTTTAAACCATGACAAGCTTGTAACGTAGTTTCAGAGCGATTTTTTAAAATGCATGTATGTTTATTGGTTTTTGCGGCTTATAAGAACTAAAACCGTGCCAATTTTGACTTTGAAGTGTCGTTATGGGAAAACTGGTCGAGCTAAATTTGTTGTTAGAGGCAAATGTACAACCAAGATACGTGGAATCCTCACAAGAAGAAGCCTTAAGGAATTTAGATCTGGTGATCTTGGTGGCAAAGATACAGGTCCACCACTTCCGGTCCACTGCCAAGGACAGATGCGAGCCAGTTCCCGGTACGCTGCCGAACTGTAAAGCGCCGGTGTCCTATTATGTTGGTATAGGCCGTTCACGATAAATTGAGCACAGCATAAAGTTTTCTTTCGGCTGTTTTACCGTCATCTTTCCTCATTTTAATATGAAAACTTCCATGTAACTAGAAACCAACGTAAATGATTCAACAGTCTCAAAAGTTAACATATATTGGTCCAATAAAACATATATTTAATTAATTACAAGTTCTGCTGACTGCTCAGTTTATTGTGAACAGCCTATATCTTGCTTGCCAGTCAGACTCACCGGAGGTGGCCTTGTGTAGTGTTTCTCCGCGAGATACTGCAGGAGAGTGAATTGCACTAGTTCTGCGACGCGTTATCTGGTACAAACACGACACGTTAAACAGCCTCTTAATATGAACCAGTAACATAACCGTGCTTGTATGTGTACGTCTAGCTGAGTGCTCATAGTAGTAGCGAGATCAATGAGACTGGCAGTACAGTACTGAAGTGTGTGGAGGGGAGTGGGCTTAAGCTTGCCTGTACTTGGCCGGCAGCCAGGCAAGGGGCCGCTATGAAGGAGGGTCAAGGTACACTTTCTCGGCCGGCAGGGTCAAGTTGCCTGCCTGCCTGCCTGACTGACTGTGAACTAGATCGCCCCACATCCGGACATTTTCGCCACTCATCTCGCTAGACTGGGTTATACATATACGTGTCAGCAGGCAGCTTCACGGTGCACGTACACACACATATGCACACGCGAGGAGCGTAACAAGCATTTTTTTTTCGGGGGTGGGGGGCGAGGATGGCTTAGGTGTATAATTTTTTTTGCTATGTACTATTTACATATCTATAGGCTGTTCAGGATAAACCGAGTACTGCTTATAATTTTCTGTAAGCCGTTATGCCGCCATTTTTACTATTTTAAATAAAAAAACTCCCGTATAACTAAAAACTAGTGTTAACATTACACAACTCTCAAAACTTTACTTATATAACTCCAATAAATACATTTTTTTAAAAAATATTATAAGTGCTGAGAAGAGTTCTCTTTAAAGTGAACCACCTATATACATACATTTACACACAGAACTGTCCGATTTTGCTTGCTTGTAATTACTGAAGCTATATTTATTCTAACCCATACTTTTGAATACATTTTTTAAATCTAAATTTGGGGTAGTTTGGGGAAAGGGGATTTGATCTTGATATTCCCCCTTCCTAACTCCGCCCTTAACAAACGCGCACACACATACATAAAAACATATGAATTAGACCGACAAACAACGGCAGATATATTATCCCTTTGGAAAATACACAGAAAAATATAGGACACATAGTTCCTGAACGCAATATTAAGAGTGTAATAAGCGCTTGGAAACTGAATTTTAAAACAGTAGTTTCTCAAAATATCGTGAAAGAACATGAAATGGCAATATTCATTACATGGTTTACTGTTGCCGAGATCTTCAAACTCATATAAAAAGCTCCTTAATAACGTTCGCCTTAATGAAAATAACAGAGACGGCCACCCATGTGTTGCGTACAACTGCTGTGCTGTCTGGAAGCAGAGGTACTTGAAGACAATTTATTGAGCAGCGTGACATGTGTAACAACATCGGCCCACTTGTTGCAAGTGCGTAGGACACGCAGTTTTTCTTCAGAACATACGTGAAGTTTACATTGAAACCCGCAACCATTAAGTCTTGGGAGTTGTGCGTGTTGCCCACCTACCAGGTTTTGTACAAACTGCAGAATTCCCTAATACCTGGGCCATAATACAGGGGTTATTATCCTGTACGTAGCAGTGTTAGGCATGGTACCGCCCCATGCAAACTTCACTTATGTTCTGAAGGAAAACTGCGTGTCCTACGCACTTGCAACAAGTTGGCCGTTGTTACTCATGTCATGCTGCTCAATAAATTGTCTTCAAATACCTGAGTATCCAGACAGTACAGCAGTTGTACGTAATGCAGGGGTGGTCTCCCCTGCTATTTTCATTAAGGCGAAAGTTAAAGAGCTTTTTATGTGAGTTTGAAAATCTCGGTTACAGTAAGCCATGTTCTTATTATTGCAATTTTATGTTATTACACAATATTTTGAGAAATTACTGTTTTAAAATTCAATTTCCAAGGGCTTATTGCTCACTTATATTGAGTTTAGGAACTAGGCGTCCTTTATATTCTCTACTTATTTTTCATAAGTTAATATCTGCCGACGTTTGTTGGTTGAATCTTGTTACAATCGGTGTGTGTATTAGAAATATACATACAGAATGCATCAAAATTCAACCGGCAAACTTCGGCAGATTTGACCTTATGAAAAAAAAACATAAAATGTAAAGGGTACACACATAAAATATAAAACACACACATAAACACAAATAAATAAATATATATATATATATATATATATATATATATATATATATATATATATATATATATATATATATACACACGTATTTATATTAATATTATAAAAGCGAATGTAACTGTATGTTGGTTACGTTTTCACGGCTGAACTTCTGAACCTATCCCAATGCAATTTGGTATAGATGTAGTCTGGGACCTGGACATATGCATAAGCTACTATTCCTCATGAATATTTATAAGAACAGAGAATGCAAAGAAGAATTTCAGAAAATGTTGCATAGTTGCTAACAAGTAGGAATCTGGGATTCTAGAAGTGTATTCTCAAAGTCTAGGTTAAAAGTTGGTTCCTATACCATCTATTCGAGATTGCGATTAAACTTTGGGTAATGCGTGCCCCCACGAAGGTTTCCGACAAAAATACTATTGGTAGAGACACTGGAAAATCGCGGTAATAGTTGACTATTTGCTAGGCTCCAACATACTGTATATAAAACTGACTGCTTCGTTTCGACATTGGTTATAGTTTATTTGTAGCATTGTCTCTCTCTACAACAGGCCCAGTTATAACTGTACAGCTTGAACACACAGCGTGTGTGATTTGTCCCAAAACTGTTCACACGTGTCGCGGTTAATATAATATAGTTTATTAGAGACTATCTTAAATATTTTTGCGATTTTCCAGTGTCTCAAACTATTGGGGAGGGAACGTGGTAAATGAGGAAAGGAGACAAAACAGGGTATCCAAAAATATTGCATTATATTTAAAACTACGCGAACAAAGTCGCAGGAAATAGCAAGTGAGTGTGTATATATACATACATACACACACGCAATGCCTCATACACTGTGAATAAGAAATGTATTAACTATTCACAGAGATATGAGCTCTTTAAGAACTGCTAATCTGCCCTTTAAGTCCGTTTTATCCTTCTAGAAACCCTTACTAAAAGACTTTTCAAAACAGTCTTGCCATGAATAAAATTAGTAATTATATTGTTGACTGTTTTATTTATTTATTTTTTAACTCTCAACGTTTTAGGATTATACTCGCTAATCACAGACGTGCGGTGCCGTAGTAACATTACTCTGATTACACAGTAAAATTTTCACACAATTCTTCTGAGAACTGAGGAAAAAGCGAAAAATATAATTCAAAAGACGGGGTGAGATTCGACTTTAAATATTGTAAACTGTATTATGTATAAATTTATAAAATTTAGGCCCGGTTTGACAAACTTCTGTTAAGCATTAGTTTGTCATGCAGAATCGTTGCAAGGGAATTACAGGTTAACTTTAACGAATTCTCTTGCAATGATTCTGCATGACAAATTTATAAAAGATCACACTAATATTTATGTCAATCAGTTTACCAAGAAACTATCTTATGCTTTGTCGAAGAGAAAATTTTTATAATACAATTTGAATGAATGTTATGGCAAAAAAAACTGAAAATACTATAATATTGTCTATCACTCCCTCTTGACATGTTACATTTTCCGTTAATCCTCTTTAGCAAATGTTAAATGCATAACAGAGGTTGGTGAAACCGGCCTTAAATGTTAGCTGGGAAACAGTTTGAAGGCTGCAGTGGGGTTATGGATATGTGCCACGGGACACAGAGTTGGCAACACTGTAATGACGGCCGCAGAGTAGCTACTGCTGGGCGGGTGGCAGTCGGGACACGTTGCGTGTCCTCACGTAGTCCCTGCTCCCCCCACCATCTCGCCGTACTTTCGCCAAATAATCATGAACCTTAGCGGCGCGTTCCGTTACTGCATTAAAAACTCTGAGATCACCGATCGTCTATTATTTTTCTTCAGCGGAAACGGAACTACGCCCTAATATGTAACTGTTTAGTCTCCCTCGGTGTGTGGATAGATTCGGAACGACTGGTGGCGATATACATATAAATAAACTCTGTTCACCAGGTACTAAATCCAACCTCCAGTTATAAGAACTTGCACCAAAGTTTTTGAACACCTTAAAAATCTGCAGCAAATGATTGCGGAGAAAATATTTAATAATTAGCCTATCTGTGGTCACGAACGTCACACGTAAGTATTCTGTAATACATTTCGGGAATAAAAACCAACAATCTAAGAATCTTATCTTACACAGACGCGGAATTCATTCATGGTTCAAACACTTGATTCTGTACATGGTTACTGAAAATAATTTTCTATTTAGGCAGTAATACGAACTAGATTTAAATTTTAGGTATCAAACAGGTAGGCCTATCCTACACAAGACGAGAACCATTACTTAAATATCTGACTTCAAAATGTTTGTTGACGTTTTGGGGAAAAAATAAATAAATAAAAACTTAGTATAAAACATTAAAGACATTTGAATAAAAATTTTTGTAATTATTTTCAAGTAAATATTTTTTTATGGATCGCTATGAAACGAGTTTCTATACAAATTGATCGGAAGAAATACGAATTGCATATCGTGGCAACAACATATGTTTTTTACTGGCACTACATGTACTCCAGAGCTGCAGTAAACTCAGTGGTTAAGGCCCTCGCATACTGGCAGTGAGTGCGAGTGAGGCACGGTGCCAAGCGCGATGTTGACCTCTAGCACAAGACTGAAACGGCGTACAGTGGTATAGTAGAACAATCGCCTGATTGACACTTTCAGCGGTGACCCCATCTTTTTATTGATGGAAAGTTTTGGGCAAAGTCCAATACACTTGTAGTTTCTCACAAATACCGTGAGTAGTTTAGTTATAACAGATTGGAAAAGCCGTTTTTAGCCATTTTGACGGGCTCTGAAATGATCTTTCTAGTAAACGCGGTGTTTTGAAACTATCATTCCATCATCGTTTGAAGTTTGTGATTCCTTCGTAAATCCACACATTAAGGCTCAGTTTCAGTCGCCATAAGAAGGATTTTATTAAGTTTCGCTTTTTTTGGAATTCTGAGAAGAAAATGTTTAAATCGGCGATTATACCGCAAATTCTATCTACTTTTCGCTACACTATAAACGTGGCAATTCAGCTAGCAATGTACCGTTAGATCGCAATCTGTCGGGCGAATTATGAATATAAAAAATTTCCCTGACAGATTGCGGCGAATGTATATGTTAACAGCTAAATCGCAATGTATATACTGTAGCACAATGTGAATATAATTTGAGGAATAATCGCATATTTAATATGTTTCTTCTCAGAATTCCAAAAAAGCGAAACATAATAAAATTCAATATGGCGAATGAAACCAAGCCTTAAGAACACGCTTTGAAGTCTCTTAGAAAAATAGAGTTCACTAGCACACAGCAACGCTGTTTACAAGGAAGGCAGGCGGGCGCCTTACGCACGCGGTTCAACTCAGTTTTCAACGTCTTTTTAAATTTTTTCACAGTGTATAACGTTTTAGTCTATGATTTGACATATATAAAAACAAAAATAAATACATTTTTGTATTTTTAAACACATTTTTAAATTTTTTAATTTTCATTTCAAAATTCAGCATTTTTTAAATAAATACAAAAATATTTTATTTTTGTTTTTATATGTGTCATTTTATAGCCTACAACATTGTTATACACTGTGAATTTTTTCGGCTTGGTAAGTCAGTTGGTTTTAGTGGCGTACATAAAACCGTACAGTGCAAAATTTGACATTTACGACTCATTACGCGAAAACTATGAGAGATACAACAATTTTCTAAGAGGAAGATTTAGTCACAATTTATGTCTTAAATAAGAAAAAAAATATCTGGTACAAATATAAAAATATAAAAAGACGTTGAAAACTGAGGTGGTCCGCCTCGTTAACAGCAGTCATAGCCTCGCATGAGTTGTCAGGAAACCATCCCTGGTGACCATCAGTGGTCATCAGTTCTAACGTAATGGCACTGGAATTACTGGCCAGTACATTTAAGCAGTGTCGCAGCTATAGGCGGATCGCCGTAAAGTAAGCACTTTTGAAAACCGCCTTGCCTAGAATAATAATTTAAAAATATTATGCATTGTGACCTCAGCGTTTGTTATATAAACTATACACTTTCATTGTTACGTAAGTCAAAATAAATTTTACTACAGGTTATAATGATCAATGTTACAAGTTTGTCACAGCGAAAATTTCTGCCACTTGAGCGTTGGTATCGCTAATGGGTGTAAACCGACCAATCACAGAGCTTTCCTGCATTTTGAGTTTCATTAAGTTGGTTAAAACGCAAAATTGGTTTATTTACACTTTAAAATTAAGTTAAATTACTTCTGTAATTTCCAAGCCTTTTCAAATGTAATTTTACTATGGCTTCGTATTTTATCTGGTCTCTTAGCGATAGCAGTGAAACTAGCGGCAGAATATTTCCCTGTGCCAAACTGTCCGATAAGAAAACACACTTTCTTTCTTACCTGTAGTAGAATTAACCTTACTTAGGTTGCTTTGTTTACATTGAAAAGAGATAGGAAAATATAAGTTACCTGAAAAGTAACTAAGGTTTAAAAAGTGCTCACGTTATCTCGAACCAGCTATAAGCACGCAAGGGAGTAGAAACAGCCGGCCGCACGGGCCCCTAGTACAGAACATCCACAGGCTTCCTCGTACCGCAATGACAGAGTAAAGGCAATGAATTTTGGTGAAAATAATTATGCAACATTTTGTTTCAGTGCCTCGCGTTCACGCCTGCAGCTCTGCTTCATGGTCAGTGATTGGCTGTTTTTAACTCTCAACATATTTGGGATCTACCCGCAAATCGCAGACGTGTGTTGTCGCAGTGATGTTATTCTCATTGGCTCAGTCAAATGAGTGACGCCTCTACAAGAATGCTCTCTGCCAGTAACTACGTACCAGAGCTGTAGATGTGAACACGAGGCATTAGAACAAAATGTTGCATATTTCTTTTCACCAAAAGTCATTGCCTCAAACAATAAGTAAAGGTCGCACAGCAAGCGCGTCCTCAGCATGCTGTACGTACTGTCACTAGCAAGAAATGTTCTGTCTGATCAGTGCATACTTTTATCTACGTAAATAAATGTTCTGGAACACATTTTTTTTTCCCACGGAAAAAAAACTTTCATCTATAGACACCATTTCGGACTTGAGGCCATGCTCTCTACTTCCTACTTCTTAAGCGATATTAATTTTTTACGCCTAAACGAGAGCAGGTATGAAAAATCTGTCTGGCAGATTTGTTTAAAATCTTCTTTTTCACGTTAACTATTTTTTTCAAGGCTATGGTTTTAGGTAATTACGTAATTAACGAAATTATGGTTAACTGACTTTTTAATCGAAGTCGTACAATTTCTTGCTTTGAAAAATATTAATTATCGTGGCAAAAACCATTTTTAATAACTGCCAGATGGATTTTTGATGACTGCTCTCGTTTAAGATTTCAAAAAGTTCTATCGCAAAACATTCGAAAGTAAAGAGCATGGCCTTAAATCCAGCGTGCGTCATTTAGGGTGTTCAAGTGCGATAAAAGTAATTTTATATTTACATGAACTATTGTTAGTTTTGTATACGATACTTGTGAGTACAGTTTACCATTACGAAATAATTTTAGCTTGTATAGTTTTCCCGTAACGGTACGTCAATAGTCAAAATTGTCATGTTCTGCTGCCATGCAAATAGTGAAAACCAGTTGACTTATGAAGTGAAATAATTCACAGTGAAATAACATACCAAGGGCTGCGTAGTAAAATGTTTTCAAAAAATCCCGTGAACTATTTTTATATTTTAAAAAATTGCTGAATTTTTAACTTTTCCCCTGTATTTTTGCGATTATTTAAAAAAATTCAAAATATTATGGCATGGTCTTTTAAATGCTTTATTGCATAGCTCATGGGATTTAATAGTAAAGTGAATTATTTTATTCAAGTAGGTCTGTTGGTTTTCACTATTTGCATGGCAGCAGAACAAGTATATTTTGACTTTGTCGCACCGTTATGAGAAAAATATACAAGCTAAAAATTATATCGTAAGAGGAAATGTACTCACATGTATTATCTACAAAACTAACAATATTTCATGTTAACATAAAACTATTATTTTATCGCACTAGAACACCCTTAAGGCTGGCTGGCGTTCGAATCACGTGCATTGTGCTTGCTGTAACGGTTTTTTTGTCAGATATAAGTAAACGTGCGTCCACAATGCTTATCTGAGAAAAGAAAACACATTTCAAACTATACATTTTTTTTGATGAAACTATTTAACGAACATTATATCTTAATGTCTACGAAAATAACACACGCTTGAAACTATGTCGCTATAGTTTTAAAAATTCGGCACGTTTATTAGATACGTCATTGTCGGGCCTCTCGAAATTGTTAAAAAAATATTTTCCAGACTGCCATACCTGGAAAAAATAACACCTGGATTAAAAAACACAACTATAGAAACAAGCGCTAGACTTTGAACTACACTGCCCGCACAAATAAAACAATGTGGTTCTGTTTGAAGTTCCATAGTAAACAGGATAACAGTAAAGCACTGCACGCCAGCTGAGCGACTTGTGCGTAGAGGCGATAATACATTACATACGAGTGTCAACGGCACCCTTACCGCTCCTGCCTCACACAACACGAACGCAGTCTATCTAAGGAGGCCCCAAGGGGAGTATTACACCATTTTATTGTATTTTCAGTTTTTGAGCCATAATTTTTATTCAAATTGTATTACCACAATTTTACACTCTAGGTAAACTACTTGACATAAATAATAATTGAATATTTCACTAATTTATCATGCAGAATCATTGCAAGAGAATTATAGGTTAACTTTCCATAATTCTCTTGTAATGATTCTGCATGACCGACCAGCAAGAGCTTATAATTTAGAGTTGTTTCGTTTGCAGACACGTTTTGAATCATGAGATTTATTATTGTAATGTCTTAGTTATTTTAATATCTTTGACTGCCGATGTATGTATTATATTTAAGTGTGTTTTACGTTTGGTTTTCTCTTAGCGAAGACTGCGCCACGTGATTTGACATAGGCTACATGTTAAATAAATTTCTGGAGATCACGGAACAATGAAAGTACACTTTCGAACAAACAGTAATTTGTAAATTTTTCTTTTCCAAATCTATTTAGCGAGTTATCGATGGAAAAAAAATATGGGTAAAAGACACAACATAAGGTACAAGGCGTAATTACTGGTATTATAAAATCTGGTAATATGTTGTTATAACAGACAATCTCAAGCTGGATTGTATATTCAAGAATGTATTTATTCAGTTGTGTCCTCGGGAAGGGTAAAGTTTGCTGTGGTAAAACCATAAGTGTCACAAACATAAGTTGTTACAGGACCAGCTGATGAGCTGTCAAGAGTATTGAAGAACACTGTGCCTGTCTTGTGAGAAGAACTTGAGCTGATTCTTCAGTTGCCTGTGAGTCTACACTCGTGAACCACGCCTGGATATGCAAAGTGAGACCAATATTACATTAATATACGCAGATTTATCTTTCGAAGTGTTATATATATAAATTATGATAGTTAATTTATTTTACCGAGTGTCATAAATACGTACAATTAACACTGACGTAATCAAGTATATAAAATAAATACCGTTAAAACTAATTTAAATGGAAATTCAATTTTAGTAAATTATTTCCTTTCTAAATAAAAGAATTCAAGTGAAATTACAGAATTCACTATATGTTTATTTCTGTCAATGCTGGTTTGTAACTGCTCCTAACCGTAGTGTTGAGGCTATTAACAGGTACTGATAGATAGTTTTGTAAATATTACTGTGTGTTTCATCTCAGAAATTCGAGGTTTTCGAGAGGTTGCCGTGCCGCGATGTACGCCCCGTATAACGGGCAGTGAAACAAACGGAGCGCTCGATGGTGTGTTTAGATGACGACAGTACCAAAGAATTTAACAATTTTATTCAGGTTTATTTGTCTCTTTTACCTGGGTCCAGGCGGCGACGCGCGAAACTTCCCACGCTGTGGCGGCACCGCGGGGGAGGGATCGCTGACCTGACAACGCTGCGGCCAGGTCGTGACACGCGGAGGGGGGAGGAGGGGGGTCGTGTGAACAGGGACTCGAACCCCGCGCACCAGGTGTGCTACCGGAGTGCCGCGGGCCTGGCTCAAGGCCGTGGGAAATTCTCACGGCCTCTTCTCCTCCAGCCACTCCCCTCCTGTCAGCCTTCCCCTCCCAGCATCACCCTCCCCTACTCGCCTGGACCACGACACGATGCGTCACTCGCAGCCACCCACCCCCTTCCCCCCTTCGCCAACCGTCCACACCCACCCGTGGAGAACAAGCTAATCGACCGTGCGGTTGGCAACCTGTGGGGCGAGACACCAGCGGTAACCGCACTGTCAGTGCTCGCTTGTAATGAGTACCAAATATTTGTGCATTAATTAACTTATTTATGTATGTACTTCGTCTTTCACTTTTTTACGAAGTTATGGTTAAAATGTCTTCTACTACACTTAACTAAATTTCAAATAATATCACATACACAATTGTAACAAAAATGAGTTGAACCATAACTAGAAACAAATCACAATAATAACTAAGCATATGAAATCTTCGGTGCGGTGTTAAAAATAATTAAGCGTGCGATTGCGACAAAAAACAAACGACAATATATTTAAGTGCAGGAATATGGTTGCAGGTTATAGTAGATATTGACCAGCCGTACATGTTTATTATATCGGTAGAACTCCGTTAGAAAACATTATTTGCCCAGGCTCAAAAACAATTTGGATGTGACATTCCTTGCTACATTCGATTAATTCTAATTTGGCTACACATTTTATTTCAGATTCAGTGTGAATATAATTAACTCCTATTAATAGATTGGCTCGTAAAATTGAAGGAAGCGAATGTTTAAAACATATAGGATGTTTCCGGTAGCCCCACAGCCACAGCCGAAGTAAAGGTAAATATTTCATCAACGTTGTATTCATAACCTACATCAGCCAGAGTTACAGAATTATATCTGAACTAAGGTTAATTCTACTACAGGTTAGAAAGAAAGTGTGTTTTCTTATGGGATAGTTTATCACAGGGAAAATTTCTCCCACTTGTTTCGCTGCTATCGCTAAGGGACCAGAAAAATATGAAACTATAGTAAAATTAAATTTAAATATGCTTGGAAATCACAGAAGTAATTTAACTTAATTTATAGTGAAAATAAACCAATTTCACGTTTTTAAATAACAACTTTACGTAACTTAAAATTCAGGAAGACTCTTGAGATTTGTCAGATTGCACACATTACTTATTCCAGCGCTCCAGCGGCAGACATTTTCCCGTGACAAACTTTTTAACATTAATTTTTCTAACCTGTAGTAGAATTAACCTTATGCAGAGCTATACAGAATATGTCAAATTAGTCACAGGCAGAGGCGCATCAATTTCACGGATTCATCTGACAACAGCCTATATTTCTCATGATTTTTAAAAGAACTGTGTAATGAGAGTGCATGACTGGATTTAGTTTCTTGGACGTATTCCATTGCGATATAGATGATTGTTGGCTAAATCATACTCTGCTTATTTATGTTATTCTATTATCTTTAATTTTCTAACAGTCATCTATATCGCAATGGAGTATGTCCAAGAAACTAAATCCAGTCTATATTTCTCAGTCGGCCACATTCAAATATCCATTGGCTTCTTTCTTACCTTACGAGTGGGTAGCGTTTGATAACTGTACGAAATATTTCCTTATTTACTACTGGCTTGCAGTAGTCGAAGGTGTGTCATGACAACCGTCAACTAATCACAAACGCGACAGTGACATATACGTTTTGGCGTTCAACCTAACTTAATTGACGTATCTCTACTCATGGGTCGATTCCGAAAGTGACACAAACGTACGCACATGTGTTTGACTTAGCTTGTACTGAAAGCATGAATGTACCCAGGTGGGTGGCACCTAGCGCACGCTCCCCCCACCCCCCCAAAAAAAAACCAAGTTTTTAACTTGTACTACGCGTGCATGTGTGTTGAGAAGTTATTGCAAGGAAAGCGTGTTCACACGTTCCTGACCATACTATCGGTATACTACTGTGTATAAGAACTTCATCGAGATCCACCTGCCTGTAGTTTGCTGAATTGTTTATTTATTGGGTATTGTGCCTTAACCTAGTAGAAGCCTAGGTGCGCCCATGGAAAACAATAGGTGAGTTCTCCCGGGCTTTAACACCACTTCTGGTACTTTTAAAGTGATCTTAAAAATTGTTTTAAACATCATAATTTTCGTATCGAATAATCCCTTCATTGGAATGTAAGCAATATCACGTGTCCATAGAATTTTGCATCGTGACTGCTCTTAGTGTTAAATATTTTCAAATCATTTCGTTAAAAAATGTTTGAGCTTTTTGCACCAGTGTGAAAATAAAATACCTATCGTGGCCGTAACTATGAGCCGAAATACTGATTTATCGCGGGAAAATTTGACAAGCTTCAATGAAGCATGGTAGTGTTCTACGATCTTCTGTCGCTCTTGATGAGCCCTATTTGACTGGGCCAATCATAGCTCTGGTACATTGTGCTGAACGTTTGTCGCATGTTAACAGCCCAACCGTACCACATAGTACCATCGTCCAGTAATACAAAACGATTGGTGATACTTTAGAAAAACACTATGGTATTTAACAGTAACTATGTCTCAATGAGTCATGTCTAGGAAGATTTGAATTTAAAGAAAACATCCATTCCTAATTGTTAGAGATCTGGAAAATTCGCGTTTTCTTTTGGGAACAAGCTAGAATTCAAACTAGTATAAGTTTGTGTAACTGTTACAATTGGTCCTGGAGCTATTTGACACATCCTGGAGAGCGTCGGTCCAGTAGAGCAGAAGCAACTAACTGTATGCCCATCGTGTTTCAACGAGTAGCCAGCGGGGAGTTGTCTTCTACCTGCGCACACAGATATTCTTGGAGGTAGCATACAGCTCCGGGAATTTTTCCAGTCTCTGCTAATTGTATTTCAAAAGACTTAAGCTACTGTACACACAATCACCGGATTGGCACAGCTATGATCCAGTCTAATGGGTCTGCCTGCGATTATAGGTGTTTTATATCGCAGTAAACTATTACTAGAGGTACGTCAATTTCGCGGATTCATCTGGCAGTAGCCTAGATTGCTCAGTCCTATACACGCTCTGGATACGGTCGATTATTCATTGGCTTACAACATTACAAGCAATAGCTCTATTAATCATTTACTTATTTACTACTTGCTTGCAGTAGTCAAATGTGTTTCGTGACAGCCGCTAGCTAATCACACACGTGATTATGAATTATATATTTTTGGCGTTCAACCTGACCTGGAATGTATTTGCGAAATTGACGTACCTCTAACTATTACTGAATTGTCCAGTATAACGACAAACATCACTTTACAGAAGTACGGGATTGCTAAGATATGGAGAGTGTTTGATACAGGCTACATTTGGAAAATTCTAGTACGAGGAGAAATCTTCATGAAATTCAGACGTCCTTGGACGTATCATAAGAAGGGACATGAAAAATTCGCGTTTATCTATAACTGCAAAGTTAAATTTGAAACATCCGTAAGTTCCTATTATTTTGCATTTTTCCTTTACTAATTCGGCTTGTGTTGTAGGGCGCTTAGCTAATAATAAGAATGCAAGTCCATTAAGGGGCATTGATCCCTGTCTGATCGGTTTTACGATTTTTCTTATAAATTAGGGAATAGACACTTTGTTTTACTTTTTTCACGCTGACAAGGCATAGTTTATTGTTTCATTCACTTTTTGGAATCCACATGACATTGTTGTTGTTAATGTTGCGGCCTCCGTAGTCGCTCCCGTAAATAAAGCAATTTTTCCTTCTCAGCTGTTTCCCGTTGCAAAATAATGAATATATTATGGTTCAAGCAATTACATAAAATCGAATACGTTTGTATCTGTGCCTTGTCTTGATAAAATTTTTGATACGTCGACTGGAACAGAAGTTATCGAGAAGAAACAGATAAATCCAAGGTGGTAGGGATCAATACCCCTGAATGTGGTATCACTGAGTTAGTGAGCACCAATTAACGCTGTCATTTGCTTGAGTACGCAGATATTGTTGCAGGCTAGCCAACAGGTCAGTGCATCTCGCGAATTTTCTAATCATAAGCTATGCTTGGAGGGCCATGAACGTTTCGCGAATATAATTTTGGCTCAATTTGTTGCAGTGTCTTGCGTGCACATAAGCATTTCCTCTCCATGGTCAGTGATTGGATGTTTTACCTCTCGCGTGACTTGGGGATCTACCCGCCAATCACAGACGTTGCATTAACTACATTGTGATTGGCACAGTCAAATGAGAGACGTCACTAGTCATAGACACGCTGCCAATAACCATGAAGCTGAATTGTTAGAGATGATGGTTTATCTCGGGAAAACTTGACTGTTTGCTAGGTTTCAACGTACGTTCAGTTTATGAAAAGCCCACTGGCTTTTCCCTGTACGTTGAGCTGTTACCCATTTGACTGAGCCAATAAGAATCCCACTATTGTAAAATGCGATGCCTGTTGTTGGTCTGCAGACAGCTACACGGTGCGTAGACGTATATAAACCAACCATAAACGTATGGCGAGAAACTACAGTGTTTTCAAGGGTATGCTAGCACGAAACATTTTCGCGATATACCATCGTCTCTATGAATTGTAGATGTGCACCCGAGGCACTGTAACAAACTGGGGCAAAATTATTTTCGCAAAAAAAAAAAGGGGGGGGGTCCCTAGGCATTAGCCCAGTCAAATGTGGACTCACCTGTAACGAAATAAAAGCGTCAGAAATGAATACAGTACACTAAAGCCTAGCAAACAGACAAGTTTTCCCGCGATAAATCACCATCCATATATAATACCACTAAACATTTCTTCTCGGATAAACTCAGCAGGGAAGGAGAGGGCGGGGCATATTTCGCAGTAACCGGTTAGCGGTCTGACCAGCAACTGGTTCTCACCTGCTGTCCTACATGCCTCATTTTGATCTCCTTCCCTCCCGCCTACATGACTTCCTTCTGTCGAATTACTCCCGTCTTTCGCAGATCATAGCCGCCCACGTATATCAATCAATACACTTGTTTCACTACCAGCGTCCCATCTGTTCAGGTACACGCTCCACCGAGCATGCTTGTACTATAACAGTTTCATTAAAGGCCTATACACAATTGAAGAGTTGACATTCAAAAGGGACTAAGTGCCAGAATTCATATTTTCACGATTATTCCATCAAAATGGTCTATGTGCCATACCCTACAGTCTTCAAAAGAGAGGTAAGGTAATACCATTAATGTAATACCTGCCATGTCTAGTGATATTCAAAAGGAAATAAGTGCCGTGTGTAATGATATTCAAAAGAGAGTAAGTGCCATGGCTAGTGATATTCAAGAGAGGATAAATGCCGTGATTAATGATATTCAAAAATATAATTAAAAAGAAATAAGTGGCACTGCCGGTGTACATTGGATTCCGATGCTGTTTCGTTTAGTTTGCATGTGGTGCGGCTGAGTTATTTGTACTGAAGGTGACATGCATCTATATTAAATATACGAGTGTGTTTTCTACATTTTTCTGCTTTTCCTCGGAAGTAGGTTTTTGGGACTTTACGTTTCCGTTGCTAAAAGTATTTCATCAATACACAATACAACGTTAAGTTAACGTAACGACAAATGCAAAACAATTGAGAATGTTTTTTTACGGAAATATTGTGATAAAAAACATTATTTCTTTGCCACAAAATCTGAAAATATGTCCAAACATTAAATAATTTTCAACACACAGTAATATTTAGTAGAAAAATATCAACGCCAATTTATTTACGAAACTTTAGTTTACGAAAACTTCTCTACCGCTATTTACAAAGTTGTCAAAATACTTTTAAGAAACACCTGTTACTTTTCCATCAAATCCCATTACTGCAAAATAAAACGATACTTAGAAATACACATGTTTCACTCCTACATGCATGGTAGAACCATAGTGTAGACACAGACTACATAGAGACGTGAAACGACGTAACGGCTCGTATGATACGAGCAAACTACACCGCTTATTGGCTGCCTGAGACTGTAGATACTAGCCCCGTGTCTGGTTCATGCATGTTACGGCAGGTTTCCTATTGGCCTGGGTTACGGCTAGCAGGGCAGCCGCTTTAGACTGATTGGCGGTAGGCGTCTCCGCCATGTTGCTGGCCAGGGAAGCCATTTTGCTGACGTGTGTGACCGAGTTCACATGCCTGCCGAATATCTCACTTCTTTTATTCATTAATATTCTGTGGTGTAAATACGTAAAAAGTACATAAAAAGAGTATGCAGTGTTCTTGTCGTGCGCTACGTAAAACCATTTTTACAACTGAAGTATTATGAAAATACAAGGTATAAATAGGAGACGTGTGATATGCCGTTTTAGATGGCACGCAGTGAAGATAAGCAAGGTGTAGAAAGATGCCGCATGCCGCCGCGGTATGTGTGGAAACAATGGTCGGCGGAGATAAACACAGGAGGGCCGGTGACGTCACTAGTCAAGGACTGCCGGAGCTGGAGCTGGTGCTTGGTATGCGGCTGTGGCAGAGATGAAAGTTGCTAGCGAACACGTGTGTTGTTAGCCGCGCCTTCCTACACCTAATGTTCGAATTCACCGCGGACTAGAGCTGCGTGCGACGACTCAGAAACGCACCAGCGCGGCTCTAGCGGCGTTAATACTCCCACAAAGAACGTAGACGACGACGAGCAAACGTTTCCCCAACTTCCCCTCCTCAATTTACCTCTTAACTTGCAAATAATAACAATTTTATTAGTATGTGTTTTGTCACAAGTCGTAAGGTGACGTCGCCGAATTTGGTACATCGCAAAACGTTCCGCAATCCGGCAACATATAGTCTACTTTGACACTTAAGTGTCACTGCGTGTACAGGGTCGTTAGATGGCGACTCCGAAATCTTGGTACTACCCACACAAAAACTCATATTTTAGACAAAAAACTGGTACGCAATGACAACTTCACACGGCCAAAATACGCAAGTCATTATTTTGTTTTATCTGGTTAACAGTTTGTGTCATTAACCATTTTTACTTTTTTTAAATTTTGCAAACATAGCCATGTAAATAATTGTGAACTACTTAAAAGATATTTAATTTTAGAAAACATTTTGGAAATATTCATTTTCTGCTTGTGTTTAATTTTGAGGTATAAGTAATAAAAGCGGTTTCACACACATGCACGTAGACAATACTGCACTTAAAATAGGGTACGACATCCTGAAAACTGGTATGTGTACCAAGAAATCGGTACGTGTAACACCCCTGCTGCGAGTACCTCGGGCGTCGTTTCGTGGCGGCGCGGCGCCTGCCTTGCCAGTGGCCCTGGGGCGAGCGTGGGAGAGATTCCTGGGATACTTCCTAGCCGCTCATTGGCGCACTGATCAGCGATGCGCGCGCACACCTCCCAAGGTCGTGGGAAATACCCGAATTCCTGCGCTGGTCGCCAAAGTCCTGAGCACTGGCGACGTGACGCGCATGAGCCACGCAGCAAGGTGAGAGGGAGAAGTGTTTGTGTCCGCGGACAAGAGTGGCCTACGTCTACCCAAGTCTAACAACTTGTAACGGGACAGCGGACAAGTCGTGAGGCACGCGATTCGAATATTGAATTTTCTTTGGCTCGCAGGAGCGTCGTTTTATTTTAAGCAGCCTGGTACATCAGTTTTCAGCAATTCTACGGTAACCAAAAAATTATTTTATATTTATTCCAAACACCATTCTACTAATAATCATACAACGTATTTACAGCCTCTCACAAATAATCATTACAGGTTTATTATTTTAAACGTTGATTCGAAATAAATGTGTTACTTGATTTCGAGACATACAAATAATTTATCTCACAGTAATGAGATTATTCAGACAAAATAAAACATATTCTAAGAACACTTTATAACACAATTTTTTTTTTCGCAATTCAAAAAATTCCCAAAACATGGGTTTTAATTATTTTGTGTTGTGGGTGTTACTGATCATTAGAGATGATGGTTTATCGCGGGAAAACTTGACTATTTGCTAGACTTCAACATACGCTCAGCTTATGAAAAGATAACTGGCTTTCGCTTGTACGTGGAGCTGTTGCCCAATTTGACTTAGCCAATAATAATCCCGCTGTTGTAATATTTGATGCCTGTTATTGGTCTGCAGACAGCTACGGTGTGTCAGTGGTTTCAAGGCTATGGTGGTGCAAAAAATTTTCGCGATATACCATCATCTCTACTGATCATTAAAAAAATATTTTAAAAAATCTTTTGTTGAGCATTCTTTTAAAGCGACTTGGAAACAACCATTCTTCTTGTCAATAGTTATGTGTTGGTTTCAATAGCAGTAAAACTGCGATTCTAACGTTGCTGACATTGTGCATTAACTTCGCAAACTAAAATGTATATGTGTGAGGGGAAAGAACAAGTGCAGGTAATGTTCGCAAGTAAATTTGCATTTCTACAAATGCACTAAGTTATTATTTCTGCTACACTTAATCAATCGCGTTACAACAATGTGTAGCTGATATACGAAAATTTCTCTGTAAGAGTTGGCTATTGATAGGGCCACGATTTTGTCGCGAAAAGATTTTTGCCCCACTTTGTTTCAGTGACTCACGTGCACATCGGCAGTTCTGTTTCAAGGTTATTGGCAGCGTGTCTTTGTTCAGGCACGTTTCTCATTTTACTGCACCAATCAAAATACGATTATTGTGAGTCTGTACAGCTATGATTTGCCAAGGCAAGTGAGAGTAAAATCATTCAACCACAGACGATGTAGCAGAGCTGCAGGTGTGCACATGAAGCATCGAAACCAAATGTTGCAAAAATCTTTTCGCCATAAAATCGCGGCTCTAGCTATTGATCAAAAGGAGGTACTATTACATCCATTTTAAAACGTTCGAGTATTTTTCTATTCAAGAACTTAACCTAGAAACAGTCGCTATATACTCACCTACCGATTGAATAAGTATTGAAATACTCCTCTGCGGGCAGGGATGTTTACCACGTTTATATATATATATTTTTTTTTCCTGTCATTTTAATATAGTTTACGGTATACGCTCCCGGAGAAAAAATTTTCACTTTAGTAACTGGGTAACATTTCTACAGAATGTTAAATGAGAAAATTTTTAAACTGCAAAAGCGTACAGATGCATTGCAAAAAACATATATTTTTTTTCCGAACTCCACTATAACACGCACATCAAATCATCAAATCTATAAGTACTCGTTTCTTAAGAGTGCATGATAGATAAATAAACGCTGAAAACATCAATTGATTTCTATGCTTTTTTTCGAAGCCAATATGGATAAAATACTCAATGACAATCCAAGGTAATGGTATTTGTTAACTTTATGAGTAAATATTTATCCAGAATTACTAATTTGCTACGCGTGATCTCTTGCACCGCAGTTAAATATGCACGAGGTTCCGGCGTCAGAGATTGTGCCTCAGAAGTTCCTAACACTGGAAACTATTTAGTTTAATACGTTGGCTAAAACTATTGCCTAGGATTGCTATTGTTTAATTTTCGCAAATTGGCTTCAAGAATTATGTACCACGCCCTCTTAACGTTGCTTCACTACGCAAGAGAATATCATAAAACCCAGCAAATACACAGTGATCTAACTAGACACGAAATCAAGACTACAAAATAAGTATGTTTCTTTGCACATGATGAAATCTCAAAACCGTTTCGTTTGTTTAAGAGGAAAAAAAAAATGAAAGAGTACTTTTAATTCTGAAGTTTGGTGTACTTAACAAATCAAAACACATATCTTAGTGTTTCACGGCATAAAAGATTTTAAATAGTTAACTAGAATTGAAAATTGTTCTCTCTCATTCCCTATTCTTGGGCTTTCAACCCTGCGGCAATGCTCTTAGGATACCGTAAGAGCACATAAGGTACAGAGTGTTTTGGGAGTATATCATCTGTGTGTGTGTGTGTGTTGGTGTGTGTGAGATGTGAAGTGATACTTATTAAGTAGAGACAAAGAGAGATGTTACGTGGCGAATGAAAAGATTGTATTGCATGTTACATTTTACGACCTAGGATAGTATATCTTTATTGATCGATATGTGCTATATAGTTAGAGAGGATGGGATTTCGCGAAAAATTTTTGTGACAACGTACCCTTGAAAACACTGTAGTTTCTTGTGAAATGTATGGTTGGGTGATACACGTCTACACAATGTAGCTGTCTGCAGACCAATACTATGAATCAAATATTACAACAGCGGGTAGTTATTGGATCAGCCAAATAGGACAACAGCTCCACATAAAAGCGAAAGCCAGTCATCTTCTGGTAAACCGAACGTGCGTTGAAACCCAAGAAACCGCCAAGTTTTCCCACGATAAATCATACTCTCTAGCTGTAGTACGTCACAACTTTCTGCGCGTCAGAGAGTTGAGTGCTTTGAGTCATAGACTCCTCAGAGGCCATGGCAAAAATTAGAACATTTTTTTCTTTCCGACACAATCAATGGCAATCTAATTACTTGCAGTCGGTGCATATAGAATCTACTTTTACTTGGAACTGTTTCACCGAAAATAATTACTATAGTCGGTCCGGCCTAAAAACGTACTTGACCCCGCCTGCAGCAATGAAAGACAGAGCATGTCACGCGAAGCAACCAACCGGCAGAAACTTGATGGCAAGCGTGAGGGTAGGTAAATGCGGTGTTGCCACGTCCAGCAGTAATCACTGTGCTGTGTCGTGTCTGCGAGGCACTGATAATACCGTAGAGTCGCGGATATATGGCGGGATCAACGACCAGCAGGCTGGACTGCACAGTCCTGTGTACATTCTGTCCTCAGATACTTGTACATTGGCTGCTGCTACAGTGAGTGAGCATTTGAACATTTGACGATATAGCACGAGAGTCCATGAGTGTTTTTATGCATGTCTGCCATTGGTTCGGAGTCCTCAAGGTCACGTTTAATAAACAATGACCCGATCGAAAAAGTTTCCAACATATACATGACTTAGAAATCCAACCTCTCCTCAGTTGAATCCGCGAAATTTTCGGGACTATAACGCTGCATTATATTATTCCGTGCTGGTGGACAAACCTCCAATCTCATGGAATAAAAAAAGACATTATACAGTGTATCCATGGCCACAGTGTACCCAGTACGAGTAATAAGAAGAAAGCTGAATTACTACGGTTAGTGGAAACTCACAAAGCACAACTTACTGTTTACAAAGTAGATGAACTGGCTCTCATTGCACGGCACCGGGTAGTTAGGTTTGTCACCTTACCACACAGGCTACATCGCAATTGAACTCATTAGGGCTCAGTCCATAAATGAAACCGCAGGATGGTATCCTAAAATAAAGTGTGTATCCTAAGACTGTGTTTCTATCATGTGTCTGTTCTCTTAAGGAAAAATTTCTACCATAACATGGATCTACTCCAGGAAGTATTAAGAAATTCACCCACTAAAGGCATTCAGTGCAGTGCAATGCAATTTGGTGCAGCCGCAACATATTGGTTGTCTCTCAATAATTCGGTAATTTGTGTTCAAATCAAACACCTATTAAAGCCTTGCCTGATACATTTTAGTATAAAATAATGTAATTGCATCCATTAAAAGCACATATACACTTTGCCTCGAAACTTTATTTCAGTTGCAGTAATTACATCTTCAACACAGTGGTAGATGATAATTTACATCCATATTATTTGACATGTGTTGGAAGATAACACAAAATGTGTTTTTGACTTATCTTCCAACTCATGTTAAATAATATGGAAGTAATTTATCATCTAACACTGTATAAATATGCAGTAGACTAACATTAAGAGCTTGAAATGTCAAAAATGTTGATACGCCTTCAGATGTGCTTGTAGCGGGGAAGATACTGTAAATGAAATACGCCCGTGGACCATCCACCTTAAGTTGAAGTAATTGGACTTTACTTCTCATTAATAGCGAGGTCATTATAAACGGCGACACGTAACTTGACGCAAGGACAGGAACTGGACTGGACTAATCGGCTGTTTACGTGCCTCAATCGTGGAACATGACATGCGGTATATATAATTAGAATTTATTCGTTTGTGGACGTAAGACATTGCTCATGTTTTGCTAATCGAATCTGTGTTGAATGGCAAAGTGCAAAAATCATAGAAAAGGACATAAAATACAAATAAAAAAAAAAAAAGGAAAAATCAATTCCAGAAGAATTCTCGAAATTTTTTTAATAAAAATAATTCAAAACTGACAGAATTTCTCCGGAATTGCATTTTTTTCTGTTCTTATATCCTTTTCTGTTTTTTTTTTTTTACATTCAACACAAGTTCACTCAGCAAAAACATTAGCAACGGCGTTTGTCCACTAACAAATGAATTATAATTGTAAACTCGCATTGCAACAAACTTTTAAATATCTTTTCGGTACATAAGCTTGTTAAGGCGATTACACAAATGGAAACGTTAGCATTTAGCTTTAGGATAGCTTTCAATACGTGGCTTCTTATTGAATCGCGAATAATAGTGTGAGGGTAGCTTAGGTTAATTCTACTGCAGGTTGAAAACATACATGTTAAAAGTTTGTCACAGGGAAAATTTCTGCCGCTTGTGGCGCTAGTTTCGGTGAGAGGTGTAAACTGACTAATCACAGAGCTTTCCTGACTTTTAAGTTACATTAATTTCATAATTTAACAGCAAAAATTTATATATTTTTTACTTTAAAATCATATTAAATGCGGAACCTAGTTAAATTAAATTTTACTATGGTTTCTTATTTTATTAGACCCGTTAACGAATGCAGCGCAACGAGCGGCAGAATTTTTCCCTGTGCCAAACTCTCCCACAAGGAAACACATTTTCTTGCTAACCTGTAGTAGAATTAACCTTAGCAAATGTAAAGGCAGGCATAAAGTATTCGGAAAACTGAAAACCGTAAGTCAAAGTCAAAATGTCCGTTTGCAGAGAACAAATAAACATGTTTGTTGTAACACAATGTGTTTACTTCTAGGTTTTGTTTTATTATGAAGTACTGGGATTTCACGAAAAATGCAATAGATGTGTCTTAAGGCGGTCGCCTATCCCACGTTTCAAATGCGTCGCAGTGTGTTCGTAAACAGGTTTTTTCTATGGAAATATTTTACGTGTGTCCATTGTGCCAACGTACGAAAAGAAAACAAACTTCGGACAAGGTCGGAACCTCATTATAAAGACGTCACGCTCGTTAAAAACACTGCTTCTAAGCCCAACATGGCTAAAAACGGTCTTTTCAGACTGCCGTACTTCAAAATGTACTAACCGGATATACGCGGAACTAAAATTGCGACCTGCACTGAACTTAGTTGCAGACTTTCCACCAATAAAATTATATGGTCACCGCTTAGTGTCCCATAGTAAAACTGTTCGGCAGGAACCTTGCACGCCAGTTCAGCGCTTGGCTCGTTGAGGCAACGCGGCATTTGATGCGCGCTTCAAGGTCGACCTTACTGCTCCGTCGCTTTTGAGCCTCTCACGCGCGGGTAGGCGGCGCTCTTAAATATATTATGAAATCTTTGTAAAAGCATTACTGAAGTATTCGTAAGTTAACTGTAATTTGTGTCAATATACGGCGTTGCTATATATCCGTAAACTGTTATAAAACACGGAAACGTTTTGATAGATAGGAAATGTTCAGATAGATAGGGCTTGTTTTCGGATTATTTACGTAATGTTCGTTTTTTATATATAATAATTTATTACACAATAGTTTTTTGTAAAAAAAAAGAAAGACACCAAATTGTCTTTCGACTGTCGTCACTTTAACTTTACGTCGTATTGCGTAGTGAGTAAAGACGGAAACGTAAAGTGTATAGGCAGGCTTGTTACCTAGGCGAGCTAGGGCTTGACCCGCGCGCCCCGGGCCGGCTGTGACATCATGGCTGCCGGCTGGCGGCCAGTTATAAACGCGACGGGCAACTGACGGCTATTACTCCATTAGTCTATTGGTCCCCATGGCCACACCGCACTGTAGCGAGACACTGGACGTCCCTGTTCTGACTGGCTGTAATGCTGCACCTCGTCTTCCGCTGCACTAGCCCCCACCGTCACACTACGCCCACATACTGAAGGGATGGATCATTGTTGGACACTTGTCAAATTGTACGTTTCCGTTGAAAGTTTCCTAGAAACTTTCTAAACAATTTTGAAACCCTAGGAAACTTTGAAAAATTATTACGTTGAGAAAAACTTCTCGATAGTATATTTTGTGCTGGTAAACACATCATTTCAATAAAATACTAATGTAACGTTCATTAGTTAGACATTGTGAACTGAAAATTAAGGTTATAAAGACCGTCGGTGCCGATTCGGTTCGTTTCGGTTACTTATAGGACCGAAAGTATCGGGGAACCGATTGTCCCATCAATACATTCAATTGCTAACAATAAAGATCACATTTAATTTTAAAGATTATAGGTAATGTTGATCAGCATAAATTCCTGAACTGTAAATTTTTTGAAAAGATTCAAGAAACTCTCATGTGGAAATGTCCCTTTTCCGAAAGTTTCATCCGGAAACTTTCCACCTACCTATCCTTATACACACCCCTTAGTTTACTAACTCTGGAATACGATTACTCGACGTGGAAAAAGCCAAAAGACGAATTTGCTTATGACTGTATGTGTTGCCAGCAACTTATCTAACGTCTGTTACAATAATTTATCAACGTACCTCTCTCAAAGTAGAAAGTGGGTTAGATGATTAGGCGAGAGCGTTTTACGGCCCTTTAAGGGCGCCGACTACCTGCGCGTTTGAAGCTCAGAAATGACGGAGACATAAGGGCGACCTTGAAACGTGCATCAAAAGCCGCATCGCCTCAACGAGCCGAGCGCTGAAATAGCGTGATAGGTTCCCGTCGAACGCTTTTTACTACGAGACACTAAGCGGAGACCATTATACTTTCATTGGTGAAAAAATCTGTAGCACAATCTGAGTTTACATACGTCCGGTTAGTACATTTTGAAGTGCGGCAGTCTGAACAGGCCGTTTTTAGCCATGTTGGAGGGCTTAGAAACAGTGTTTTTAATTAGCATAGTATCTTAACAATAAGGCTCCGACCTTGTCTGAAGTGTGTTTTATTTTCGTACGTTGGTGCAATGGGCACACGTGGAATAGATTCGTAGAAAAAACTTGTTTACGAACACACAGCGACGCAGTTGAAGCGTGAGGTAGGCGGCCGTCTTAACATCAAGGTCTTTAGATCCGATGAGGATGAAGTGAGGTAAAGGGACAACATAACATCCACACCCGCTCCGGTATTCAAACCCAGGAACTTTTTAGACCGGCGGCTAACCGTCTAAGCTACGGAGGCCGGCAACGTGATGTTGGGTTTGATGTTATTTGGAGTAAACTTTTGTCATCAGAAGTAACAGACTCATTGAGAGGGGCCAGCAAAATTTGCGCTTTTATTAGGCGACAGGCTACACCCAGACCTATTAGACCTACCACAGACGGTCGCTTACAATATGGAGTGTACAGGTAGGGCTCCAAGACATTCCCCCGCACTTCCTTCGCACGGCAACCTCAAAACACTAGCGCTCTTACCTCCCCTACCCGGGGCTACACTTAGGTGCGAGCAGTAGATACAAGGGCACAATCTGTGATTCCATTGGTCACGAGCCTATCATTTGATTACATTCATCTCTATAGGAGGTTGGTAACTTTACAATAGAACGTTTCATTTCTGGACCACAGACTAAATAGTAATACAGACGTGAAATGACGTGGCGGCTTGTTTGATATTGGCGAACTTCGCCGCTTATTGGCTGCCCGAGACTGTTGATGCCAGTCCCGTGTTTGTTTGGTTCCTGCATGTTACTGCAGGTTTCCTATTGGTCTGGCTGCCGATTATCAGAGCAGCTGCCTCGCGCTAATTGGCAGTAGGTGTTTCCGCCATGTTGCTGGCCAGGGAAGCCATTTTGCTGGCGTGTGTGACTGAGTTCGCTGGCCTACCGACTATTTCACTTCTGTATTCCTAAATATTCTGTGTCTGGACATAGACGTCTTCCGCAGAAAATAACATTGTCGGCCAATAAGTGATATCGAATGAGCCTACAGAATTTGGAGTCTATTCTACTGACAGAAAGCAACGTGAATTTCGCATCTCACTGACAAATGGCGTTTTTCATGAGTATAAGACGACGTTTACTGGACGCTAAATTTATTTTAAAAACATCTGAAAACACGACTCCACTCTTAGTTCATCGTCCTCCGTACTGGACGCACTGACATTGAAAGACCTATGGCTTGGGACTGGGAAATTTAACGAGTTCAATGTCCCGCATGTTAGAATCCATTGTCCTGTGTAAACTCTGACCACAATATGTTATTGGTTGCTGCACCATTGAGTAGCAAGTTTCACCCAGTAACTGACAGCACAGCAATTCAGCCTTGTTTTCTCTCAAGTTTTGACTGTCTCAAAGTTCTTCAAGGCGATGTGCTCAGATCTCAGACATCAATGAAACGTACACGCGTTTGAAATCAAGCTTGTTCTAAAATCTATTCACGAAATTTTTCAGTCCCTACCTATGGAAATGACAAACCGTTTAACGGTATTTGAATGTCAATTATAGCAAGACTTTTTTTATAGGTCATTCGGTATAAAGTGAGAACTAAAAATTTAATCTTTGAAAAATATATTTCTGTCTGTTATTGCATATAATTCAACATCTACAATAGTTACCTTACAACTTGTATAGTTGGCAACAAGTTAACCGAATGTAGTTCCATGTATTTTCGTATTTAAATACCACAATGTAGAAATTAAATAAATTGATATTGACTTATATGAAAATTATATAAATAATGAAGTTTTCTTTTTCAAACAGGTTCGTATCGACTGCACAATATATCTCATCCGTGCAAATATCAAGTGATGTGTCCAGAGAGGTTCGACATTTCCCGTCTACAGCCGTTACGTGCGGAAACATACGTTGTGGCTGAAAATTGAAATTCAGTGCTTACTTTATCCCGAACCATCTAATGGCCTTAGCAGTGGTGATGGTTGTGGTTAGGGACGGGAATTTTCGGTGAAAAGATTTTTTGGCCCACTTTATTTCAGTGTCTTACGTGCACACCTGCAGCTCAGCTTCATTGCTATTTTGCAGAGTCGTTATTCATTTGACTGTGCCAATCAGTACACGGATAACTGCGACACAACACGTCTGTGATCTGCAGGTTTAACCTCCACACGCTGGGTGTTACGGCATCCAATCACTGACCACATAGCAGAGATGGGGTTATCTCGAAAACAGCACAGCATCAAGTCATGAATAATACAGTCAAATAGGGCAATAATCAAGCTTAGGTGTTCACGCTCTAACACCCCAAATGTTGGTCTTTGACGACGCTTATTTTTATTTACTATAATATGGAGGAGTCATGTGCAAAATTACACACTCACAATTTTGATAACATAACTTACTATTATGATATAAAATTTTCATTACTAACTTAATTTGCACGTCTAAAATGTATGTTATGTTAACAAACTGAAGATGTGTGTCCGAATTCACGAATACGGACTCGTGACGAGGGGGCCAAAGAGGAACTGAGAAATAATGCACGTGCTTATTGTAATAACTTACAAGAAATAAAACTAAGATGGTTTGAAATAAAAAATGACACTGCATTCATATAGGCTATGTACATGTTTAATAAAAAGAGCGAACACCAACCCGGTATATTCAGAGACGGAAAAAATAACTTGTATTTATTCTTAGTAACAACACTCTTACAGTGAACACTAATGTAAATTACATACCAGGAAATTTGTCTATACAACAAAATCGTAATTTGAAATTAGCAGTTCTTTGCAACAATAAGTTAAATATTTATACTTAATGCACAAGAAACGTATGCCGAACATTCCCGGGTACATGTAGTTCGGAATAAAGTGAGCACTCAAAATAGCCCTGCTAATGTTCTATTTGCAGCTAATTCGTATATTTCCGCGCGTAAATGCTAACGACTGGACGTGTCTAACGTCTCTGGACACGTCACTTAACGTTTGCGCGTGTAAGATAAATTGTGCAGTCAGTAGGAATCTATACAGTTTGATTTTTAAAAATTGTAATTACCTATATAAAACACAATTATGTCGATTTCGGTTGATTTTGGTTCAGTATGGTTGTATTTAAATAGGATAATTAAGACTTAAATTAAAAATTTTAAATTCCCTCAACTCACACGATACTAAATTTCAAATCGATTATACCAGTATAATTGCTCACATTAACCAAAAAGAAAAAAATAGAAAAGAGCTTATGATCTTTAAACGGCTGAAAATATTTTCTTGAATCATAGTTAAGAACACTCTCGATCAACTCAGCTTTCGAACAAAAAAAATCTCATCGAAATAGGTCCATTCGTTTAGGAGCTACGATGCCACATAGAAACACACACGTCCAATTCATAACCCTTCTCTTTGCGTCGGGGTTAAAATATATGGAACAATATTGCGTAATTTCGCTGTCAATCGCACAAGCAGTACGGCAACTTGAGTTTATGTTGCATTATTTGCAGTAATTGCTAGTGACATTTTTCAAAGGTTAAAATTTTAGTGCTCACTTTATCCTGAACGACTTATATGTTCTTACAACTAGGCGCGTCTAGGCATTATGATTCACACGAACTGAACAGCTGCCGTCTTACAGCCATATACGACCCCAGACAACAAACGTGTCTCTGAATTCGTTTCCAAATCGGTCCTAATTTCATCATTAAAATATACATGGTTCCATTTAACAAATTGGAATTGACCTTGACAGCTTCGTCGCCTCCACCGATAAATATATGGTGGCCCAATATAACGGCCTTCTCAACACTGAAACTTTTGTCTGAAACATTTGTGGATATGATCACTAGTTTGAGTGTTATTGCTCTGTAACACTTTATGTGCCTCAGCCTGTATATATACCTATACTTACAAATCAAATGCACAAACAAGCTAAACAGTACATTACTGACATACAAAGTTGATCCTTGATGTAGAAATTTCTCTAATCCAGTTACAAAGTTAACATTGTTGATATAGTGAGCTACATTGTTACTGGTCGGAGAAGTTATACAGCTCACACACACACACACAACGTAACAACTTGTTTCCAACTTTAAAATTATAAATCAACAAGGACTTTTTAATTATCTATCTCAAGGTGAACGTAGTTCTATTGCTTCAAGCCACGGACCAATTTACTGCTATGTGTGGAAGGCGTTCGCTCGATACACACGGCTATTTCGCTTCTGTACTATTAAATACTCTGCAGCTTTAACGTCTACACAGCCCCCTTTCCCACCACACATAGTAGTGGGCAGCTCGGCAGTTTTATTGGAATGAAAATTATTGGGGGAGGGGGAGTGTAGTTGAAGGAAGTAGTTATTAATGACGTTTTTAAAATACAAAACAGGTATAACGAGTTCTGAAAATTTATGTTTACTCAAACCACGATCATCAATTCCGCACAAAAACGTACGGGTAAAATTTACCACATTGCGAGTTTGGCGAAGCGGAATATGGAAGGGAGCGATGGGAATTTTTTCCGTCGTAAAGAAAGAGTTGTACAACTGAGGCTAGTCACCAATACGGAGAAGGGACCTGAAAAATGTACATTTTTGTTTGGGTCACTTTCGCTATTGGACCTTGACTAAACAGACACTCCCTGAAGAACGCTGAGAAAATAATCGTGTCAGTAAGGAGCTAAAGAGCAGTTATTGTCTGCTTCAAGACACATGTTTTTGGAGGCCAAAGAATTTGTCCGGTCTCTAATAAGGAGGACTAAAAAAAAATTTTTTTTTAATTCGCTCGTTGCCATATTCAATAACGCTTGCTTAGGCTTTTTTTTGTAGTAAGAACTGGCGGGTACAGCAGCAACCATGATATATCACACCGTTTGATGTGAACACGGGCTGAACAAGTTCAAATCAGCATTTCGTATAGTTACTTGTCCTGCAGCCAAATTCGATCTGGACGGAAGCCTTGATTAATTAATATAAAAAAATTAACTTCGTAATTTATTTAAAAAATATATCAAAATAATTAACGTAATATAACAGTTTATTTGCTAGCAATTCACAGGAGAGTAAATAAATATTTACAATTAATATTTACACTTTATATTCCTAAACTATGTAAACAATTTCTACCTTCCTCACAAAAAACTGTCGTAAAATCATATCAGCCACTCCACTCAAAATATCTCGTTCCAGACTTTCCTCGTTAATTACCATAATCGTCTTTCTCAGTAACGAAGCGTGATCGCGATTTGAAAAACCCAATATATTAAGGTAACCCGGGGGACATGCAACACGTTAGAAATTTTAAAGCCATAATGTTTGAATAAATTTGCAAATACTGTAAATACTACTACAGGATACTGTTTTCGTTGGGCATTTGTATAACAAGTTAGTAATGGACTACCTGTTTATTTAAAAAAATTAAAACAATAAGTAACGAAAGGTAAAAATAAAAACTGTTTGACTGGCATCTTCCTCTTGAGTTTCCTTATATCCGACTATACGCCATGAGTACGTGGCATTTGCATGACTGCAAGAATATATCAATACGAATGTTTTCCTGTTGTTGAAGCCATGCTACTGGATAATTCGCCCCTCGCCTCTTGAATGCTGTTGGCAGGAGATTTACCTGCACCTACCAGTTAAATGGTTGTACAGAAAACACAGAACCTGCTCGTGCCGCCCACACGCAGAAATGCGGCATGCATACGCTTTCAAACTCTTAGTTGTACACACTTGCCGAACTGATGCTACTCGATGCATTGCTTCCGTGCAGCTCCTATCTAAGTTATCTGTGTGCTAGCCACTGTCACCGCCGCCACCGACATCGCTTCTCCGGCACTTCCGCGCAAAGGCTAGGTGCCAAACAACCACTGCCCGCTTGACTGCTGCAAGCCTAATACAAAGTTATCCCGCCGTGCACACAGATCTTTCTACCAGCCTAGTGATAACTCGCATCCACCTTCCTCCTACCTCCACGTTACAGGCTCAGAATCGATGGAGCTATAATAGCGACCTTGAAACGTGCATCAAATGTATCGCCATAGTGAGCTAAGCACTGAACTATGTAGTGAGCAAGAAACCCGCAGATCCATTTTCCTATGAGACTTTCGGCAGTGCCCATATAATTTTATTGGTGGAACGTCTGCAACTAAGTTCAGTTCAGATCACATTCCTAACTGTGTTTCGCATACATCCGGTTAGTATGTTTTAAAGTACGGCAGTTTAACAAAGGCCGTTTTAAGCTATGTTGGAGGGGAAAAAAATTTTTTTATGAGACTTTCGTGTTACCAGTGACACTCCGGTCTTGTTTGAAGTGTATTTTCGTTATTTGATGATAGAATAGACTTCATTGTTTAGAGCAGTCTCTTAGTAGCATTCAAATTACCGGAGTGTCGAAAACATGAAGGAAAAAAAACGTGAACGTGCTGAAATTCTCTGTCACAACTGAACGAGTTAAATATTTTTAAGCTTATATTGTTACTATTTGTTTACATTATTTATTTTATTATAACTCGAGTTGAAAAATCTGTCGTGGGAATATTTTTTATGCTTGGTTGATGCTAGCACAGTATAACAGGACAGTTCTGTAAAACCCCTAAGTGAAAATAAAATTATTTTAAAATGACGCAATTAGTGATATATAACTGTCTATATATATAGCAAGTCTGAAGAGCGCCTTCCACAGTCTGTAGTCCTATACAGCTGGCGCATGAACATTCTTGCAGCGTATTAGTAGAAAGTTATTTTATTTGTGGAAAGTATGTGGTAAAGTCTCAAGTCGGTTTCTGTTACTTTATTTTACAATTGTGGTTTATATATCCTCAGCTACAGAAACGTGAAAAAGTAATCTTTAGCACATTTGAGGAACTTGGTAGTTATGTTTTTAATTAGCGTATGACATTTTTATAACTCTAGGAACAAAATTTGAAGTGTCTTCTTTTCGTAGATGAACGCATTGGAAAAATTTTAATAGTCATACAAAAAATACTTTCCATGCCATGATACAGCACTACTCAGGCACCGCCCCTTCCCCTTCCCTAGCAAATGACGCCGGGGACACACACACACACATATATATAATACATTTTAATTGCCATGAATGAAGTAAATTGTCACCATTTTCAGATTTTTTTAAATTAAAAAGTACAAAGGAATCTCTTTGTGTGTTTTTAAATATTTCAGCATACTGCCCATAATATCTGATTTTAGTGTAAATTATCTAATTCGAGTAAGATACTTGGTTTTTGTTATTGCCATGTTCCCGTAACTTGCAAATTTTTACTTTGTCATGTCAGTTTGAGAAAACTATGAGAGTTAAAAAATGTTTACAAGCGGAAAATATAGTCACAAGTCGTCTATAAAGTGATCACCATGGTGTGTAAATATAAAATTACGAATTTTTACCAAGTGAACGCCCTTAAGTAGCTTGACCCCAGGCGCACTCTTGCCAGCAAGGGTTGTTGGGATGACGGGGAAGGGAGGGAGGGGTCACTGACCAGTAACCACGCTCTTCTTGTCACTGTACCACTGATGATTACAATGTAGGACTGACAAAACTGAGTGGAGCAAGAAGTACTCGGCGCCTAACTAGCACTACTGCAGCTCTGTATTAGCACAGTCAACTACGACAGATGACGCGATTTGAAACGCGAGACGACTCGCAGGTCGCGCCGGAAAAGGCCAGTTAACGTGCATGCCTGACGACACCCGGACGTGTGTAATTATCCCCACGCAGTGCTATATTAAAACCATGATCCACCATACTGCTTTCACGAAACGAAAGCAGATATCGAAAAAATGCTTTCACGAAACGAAAAAAACTGCTGCACACTATGTAGTCAAATTCTTTTCTAGACAAGAAAGTAAATAGATTTAGCTAATTAATGAGAATTTCGTTAATTGCATAATTATCAGAAACTTTTGCGTAATACATCTCGAAGAAAATCGTTTACGCTTTATAAACTATTTTTTAACAAAACTGTGCCACAGTTTTTCGATATCTGCTCTCGGTTAAAATTTAAAAAATAATAATCGCAAAAGTAGTACAAAATTTGGATTAATGCCTTTAAGTCAAGTGGGGCGAAATTTCAACGTGATGCATTGTTTACAATGTTTCAATGAGGCACGAGACCCTTTACACCTTGAAAGGCTTTTATAGACATACCTGATAGCGATCATCAAATCTGGATACGTGAATAATCAAACCTTGAGGCGTTCTAATAGTAACGCGAGTACAGTTTACAAACGTTAAATAAGTCACGCGACAATACACGGCTTGCGGCTTTCAGACACAACCTAGCGATCAAGTAAATTTACGTGACTGAGCAAACCAAACTAACCCCAGCAGGTTAGTTAATATAACTGAATATTATGAATACTAACCAGCATTCCAAAACATTACCGCAGATTGTTACAACACACACTGCACTCGCGAGGCGTAACTCCCCTTGAAGTGTCCAAGTCATATGCTACGTGCTAACATGGCCAAACGTACAAAATAAATCGGAAACAAAATGTCACCCTGCTGACTCTGCTTTCAGTCACGTAGTTTTATGTGGAGTCAATGTTAAAGAAATTGAAGCAGTGTTAGTTTTGTAGACGTTACATAGGAGTACATTTTATCCTTATAAAAACATTTTATCTCAGCCAGTTTTCTCATAATGGTATTTCAAAGTCAAAATTGGCGTGTTTTTTGTTCACACGTCCCTCGAAAACCAATCAACATAATCCAACGAAAAACTTCGCGGTAAAAGTACATGTCACGAGCAAGGACTTTAAGTATATACAAATTCAATACAAAATATTTTTGTATTTTAAAAAATGTTTCTAAAAGCAACAAAAAAAGTCCAAATATCGGAAATTATTTAAAAAAACAAAACATAATTTAATAGGATATTTTTATACTTAAAACCCTAGCCCGGAACATGTAATTTAACTGTTAATTTTTTTTACTTATTATGTTAATTAGTTTTCAGGGGTGTATGAACTAAATACATACACATTTTGACTTTGAAATGCCATTATGTGAAAATTGGCTGAACTTAATTAATTTTTTTTGTACCAGGAAAATGAACTTTCAAGTCACGTCTACAAAACTAGCACTGTTTTATGTAAATATAAAATTATATGTTTTCTCCACTTGAACACCTTTAAAGAAAGCAGATACTGAAAAACTTTTGCACAGTTTTGTTAAAAATAGTGTCTACTATATTAAGTATTTTTTCCAGGACAAAATACACAGTGGTTTCAGTTAACTATAAAATTAAGTAATTATCTAATTAACTAACTAATTAGCTACACCTATATAATTTTCTGCGTAGAAAAAAAAAACCTACATAGTAAAAACAATTTGTAACAAAACACGTGCAAGAGTTTTTCGATAATCTGCCTCTCGTTTAGGAATAAAATAATAACTACCGTGAAACCAGTACAAATTATGGATCAATGCCTTACAGTAATGTAATTATTGTGTCCGATGTTTGGAAATGTGGTCCAGGCAAACACATCATTAGAGTGGACGGATATATCGCAGGTTCAACGACCAGCAGGCTGGACTGCACAGTCCTGTGTACATTCTATCCTCAGATACTTGTACATTGGCTGCTGCTCCAGTGAGTGAGCATTTGAACATTTGACGATGTAGCGCGGGAGTCCATGAGTGTTTTTATGCATGCACGCCATTGGTTCGGAGTTCTCAAGGTCACGTTTAATAAACAATTACCCGATCGAAAAAGTTTCCAACATATTCATGACTTAGAAATCCAACCTGTCCTCAGTTGAATATGCGAAATTTCCGGGACTCTACACATCATCTAGCCTCTACGCATTGTCACTGAACTGGTGTGCTGCCTTCTAGCCGACAACTCGCCTCTATGAGAGACATTCAAGGGTGACGTCATAATTGAACGGGTTTTATATAAAAGGAACACTTTTTGATTGAATGAGTTATGTTCACAAAGTACATATCAAACCCTTAAATGTTGCTTACATAAATAGAACCAAGTGCCATGTGCCTTGTGTTACCTTCTGCAATGCACTGAACCAACCATCTCACAATCGACTTAATTTTGCAAGCTGTTTTCTCAATTTAGGGGATATGTCGCTTTGTTATTTTTATATAAAATCCGTCCAATTATTGCATCACGTTATATCTCGTATCTGGTCGGACCACTTGGCTCAGTGGTTATAGAGCTCCTGGCTGGTGAATCAAGGTTGCCGGGTTCAATTTATGGCCGGGGAGGACAATGTACAGTTACCTCCTCTCATCACCCACCCTGCTGAAGACAATGGCGCACCATCGCAGTTTCATCCTCGCCTAGTCGTGCCTCAGGCCCAAACAGGACCCCTGGCTTAGAACTTATCATCGCGTACACATAAGAGAAAAAAAAACTGTCATCAGCACATAGTCTAAACCGCTGGGACCTAGAAACGTGGGGGTTGAGGGTAGAGGGTCTGCTCAGTACTTAGACAAGCAATACAAAGGTATATTTCGAAAGTCAACCGCTAGGGGGATGTGTCTTAGTTAATCGTCGATACAGCACGAATTTTACTAGCTGCCATCGTGATTTTTATTTCGTTGGAACACTTAATCGCATTCCTGTAAATTCATTCCAGGAGTGTTCGAAATTCGTCCTCTAATAGGGTAAAATACGTTAAATGTGTTTTTAATAATTTCTTAATCGGAGACGAGATGATTTTTTGCTTCAGAATTCGTTTTACGTAAATTCCTACGTATAATTGAATTTCAGACTTCATCTCAAAAGGAGAAGAAAAATGGTTAACCGTTAACTGTGTTGTAAAATGAAAGTTGTGATAAAGCTCTGACTTTATAGACTTTCTTAGTGATTGTCACTTCAATATATTTACACAAATGTCTAAAATTCATCTGGCAAGAGAATAAAAATACGTAAAACAATATCTAACCAATTGAGTGGTCGATATACTTCTTTTCATTTTTCTTCCATAAATACATAACACTTATTTCATGATTTTTTAAAATTCATAACATTTAGAGGGTAAATGAGTTAAAATATATTTTCGAAATAACACTGATCTCTCTTCAAGCGTGTCAGAATTCTTATTACGTAAATATAAAAGAAAAAGATAATTTACTGGATTTTTAACTTTAAGTTAATATATAACTTTAATCCAATCAAGTACATAAGTTATTTATGCTTCAAAAAATACTTGTCATGCATCAATTTTGAATTTTTTTAAAGGTAAAGTACAAACATTTTTCACTGAGAAATTATTAAATGTGCGTTTTGCCTGCCATTGTACCTTACTGTTAAGGTTCTAGCCTAAAAAAGCAGAAAATGATTTATTCATTCATTTCCTAACGACATTGATATCAATTGTACACAATATTGTTTCTGTTGGCGAATTGGGCTATTTCTTTAAGTAACAGAAAATGTTGCCTTTAGCGTGTCAATTTGCAATAACTAGCCTGTAGGACATAACATTTTGATTGGATATAAATCGCGTCAGAAGTTATTTTACAGGTATTCGGCCTAAATATAATACAATTAATTTTTTCTGCCGACGAATGTTAAAGATGTGTTAAGATAACAGCATGATGTTATATTCGAGAGTTTCCTTCTTGTTTCCATGTCTGAATGATAGAATGAGTGGGCTTTACGTCTACTTGACGGTGAAACAAAACTTGACAGAATGAAAGGAACTGGGAGATGAATAAGCCATTACCTTTGGTTGTGAAACCCAACATTCGTCTGAGCAATTTTGGGAAACCATGCCTGAGTCGAGAATCGAACTCGGGTGCTCCCGATGTAAGTTCAACATTTTACCGTTGTGCCCCCTTCTTCGGTTTTTCAGTTGTGGACATGTCGAACGGTTAAGCTGCTTTGACATTTGCCTTTATATATAAGCACTAAGCGGAACTTTGCTGTTAAAAACTTCCTCTCATAGGTTGCTAGGCCGGTTCGACAACTTTCAGATTCCATTTCACTTTCCAAGAGTTTAGCAACACAACCAGCACAGAGGATGAGTATAGATGGTGATTTATCGCGGGCAAAGTTGGCTTCTATGTTTCAGTGTAATGCATTAAATTCTGAAGATTTTCTTTCATCACTGGTTAGTCGCTATTTGAATGGGCCAGTGCAAATTCTGGTGCTATAATACGACTGAATGTCTGTGATTGTCTGCGAACAATTAAATAATGCCACATAACTAGGGGTGGGATGATATTTACGAACTGTGACTTTATCACTGATATTTTTTTGTCACAGTTCTAACTGTGACAAGCTGTCAGAAAGCACGGTGACAAAGTCACGAAGCAAATGTGACTGCTACATCTACCCGCGCTGTGACTATGCACTCCCCCCGCCATCCAACAAAGGACAAGCGATCTTTTGTCTCTGATATGAAGCAAAGTCATAGCGAATGTGTCACACCATGCGCCTGATGACTGTGATAGGCACTGTGATGTAAACAGCTGTTGTCTGCCAACAATACTCTACCGTCAGGTGGATAATCGTTGGCTACAAAGTTGTGGCCGCGGGTATAACTGTCGCCGATACTTTACTGAGACAAACATGGAAACGTTCAGTAATGTGTTTGTAATATTTGTAATTGTACTGTGTCTTTTTATTTTAATTGGTTAAGTGTTTTGATTACATATCACATTAAAATTACTATTTATTTATATATCGTGTTATTACCCGTTAGCGATAATTATAATTATTAAGCACGATTATGCATATATGCATTTTCCTCTGCATTGCACACATCGTTAAAAGAAAGAAAATGACCGACACACATACATGTGTGTATTTAAATGTTCATTCGCAGGGTATAGTAACTATTCGCGACAGATGTACGAGTGTGTGTTCGCTGTTCAAGTCACTTGTCACAGTGATTAAATGTCACAGAGTTTAGTGCCAAGTATTTTCTGATAACTGTCACTATCGTCACTGTGAATAGGATGTCACAGTTATTCCCAGCCCTACACATAACTGCAACCACGAGTTTGACACAAAAATAATATTCGCACCATCTTGTTTCAGTGTCTTACGTGTACTTCGTCAGATCTGTTTGACGGTTATTGGCAACCTTTCTTTGTTCAGACACATCTCCTATTTGACAGCACCAATCAGAATAAGGTTACTGTGACACCAAATTTTCTGTGATATTCCAGCAGAACCCAAACAGAGACGTAGCCAGATAGAGAGTCCATGGGGTACAACATACTCCCCCCTTACCTTATGGAAACTGCTTATTTAGCTCTACTTTGTACCTTGAAAATTCAAATTTGTTTTAAGGGGTATTGTTCCCTACCACCTTGGATTTAGCTGTTTCTTCTCAATAACTTCTGTTCCAGTCGATGTATTAGAATTTTTGTCACGACAGGGCATAGAGACAAACTTAATCGATTTTCTGTAATAGCTGGAACCGTAAAATAAACATTACTTTGCAACGGGAAACAGCTGAAAACGAAAAATTGCTTTATTTACGGGAGCGACTACAGAGGCCGCAACATTAACAGTAACAATGCGATATGGATTCCAAAAAGTGAATGAAATCATAAACTATGCCTTGTCAGCGTGAAAAAAGTAAAACAGTGTGTCTATTCCCTGATTTATAAGAAAAACCGTATAAACGATCTGACAGGGATCAATCCCCCTTAAGGGGTTCGGTTTTACTTTATAAAATTCCCAAGTACAGGAACCCTCCCCCCCGCCTTTTTTTTAGACAAAATCCTCGCTGTTGCCATGTCCAAGGCCCGAGAGAGTTAAAACACGCAATGACTGACCATGAAGCAAAGCTGCAGATGTGAACACAAGCCATAACTTGTTGGTGTAAAATGTTTTCGCGAACATTCAGGGTCTCTGTTCACAGCAGTTGTCCAGTCATGGAAGGCGTAAGACGCTAAACTGATTTGGAGAATACTCTGGCAAAAATGATTCTCGCGATATTCCACCATCTCTGTGGATGAACCAGCCTTGAGTCCTGAGGTCTCTGTGTTCATACCAGACGCTGACAGGATTACAATACGCGTATTTTCGCGGTTGAACGGTAATAGGCTGGTTACAAGTGTTTGCAATAAACATTTGCATTTACAAGCAATCGCGAAAACAAATATTTATTACTGAAGTTGGCCGAGTGAAACAGGAATTTCAAAATTGTCTTAAGCTTTAATTCATAAACGTAATTTTCAATTACATCAGTCAGAGTCATATGAACTCAGAAAAAACATGTTATCTTATACATATTTATTTTAAAACATAAACTGACATATCGCGTCACCACAAGGGTTCTTGTACGGTTTTAAGAGTGAGAGATACTCACCATTTAGAATTTTTGCATTTTGTGTCATAAATTTTCTTCCGGATAAATGTATGCAACGTTAACCTAACTACAGAATATAATACATAGTAAGGGAATTTTAGACATCATAAACCTTTGTTTGTCATTACTGTACTATTGTTACAGATCGAATCGCAGTTAGAAAATTCTTACTATTTTCTTAACTGCGGTTCGATCTGTAACAGTAAAGGAAAATAAAGATTAGTGGTGTCTAAAGTTCTATAAATATGTATTTTATTCCGCAGTTAAAGTTCCATGAATTTAGCCTGAAAAAAAGTTATGACACAAAATACAAACATTCAAGATGGTGACTATCACTCAGTCTTAACCATGATTTTGATAACGAGTTGGCGTGGCAGCCCAACGACAACCGCCCTCCCCTCCTCTTGGACGGAACAGGGATGAAATGACGACTGACAAAGAGGGCCGCGGTTGCCGAGTGTTCAGCTTATTTTCCTTCCGCCAGGATGATTCTGGTTTTATTCCCGGCGGGGTCGGTCCCAGGATTTTCGCACGTTGGGATCGTACCGGACGATGCCGTTGGTCGGCGGGTTTTCTCGGGTATCTCCTATTTCCCCCACCCCGTCATTCCGGCGCTGCCCCATACTCACGTCATGTCACCCATCACCAGCGCTAAAGACCGTGAAGCTAAGCGCTGACCTAAATGCCTCACGTGAGAAAATTCCGTGATCTGCCTCACCGATGATCGAACCCGAATGGTCGTGGCGGGAGGCGGGTGGTCTGACCACTCGGACGCCGCGGCTCCCAATATTTTGATTCATAGGTAAAAATATTGTTAATTAATGTTAATGTTATCTCCTCAATAGAAACTCCGCCGTGACACGCGCAAGATACTCCAATACATGCATGAATAACCTTAATTCTCTATATTGCCACAAATTGTGTAGTTAATTCTCTATATTGCCACAAATTGTGTAGTTAATTCTGTATATTGTCACAAAATGTGTAGTTAATTCTGTATATTGTCACTACTTGTGTAGTTAATTCTGTATATTGTCACTACTTGTGTAGTTAATTCTGTATATTGCCACAAATTGTGTAGTTAATTCTGTATATTGCCACTAATTGTGTAGTTAATTCTGTATATTGCCACAAATTGTGTAGTTAATTCTGTATATTGTCACTACTTGTGTAGTTAATTCTGTATATTACCACTACTTGTGTAGTTAATTC
>PNEQ01127579.1:0-42827 GCA_003012365.1 Medauroidea extradentata | reverse complement strand
ATATATATATATATATATATATATATATATATATATATATATATATATATATATATATATATATATATATATATATATATATATATATTTAACGTGACGGCAGTATTAAAAACAGTTGTTAACCATTTTGAGGTGTCCCCGAAAATATGTGTACACATTATGTCAAGAAAATAAATTAACATAGTTTAAAATGCGTTTTCTTTTAAAGGTATCTTAACACACTATTAGTAGGATCTCTTTAAAAAAACTTTCACCAAACCTACTGCAGCACAGTCCCCGAGTCACTATTATAGTGCTCTTTAAGAATCATAATACAAAAAAATTACTGTGACATAGTACATTCAAATTTGAGTAGGATAAAATCTGAACCTTTCACATTCATTAGATAATGTGGTTGCTCATACTTCCTGTAAATCACGTGTTGCCTATTATGAACGGCTTAATATTTTCTACGTCTAATTTTTTTTTTTTCGAAATAATGTTCACTTGAGGGTGTTGCAAAAAGGCGATTTATGCTTGTTACTAACACTGCTAAGTTTACATTTGTAAAACTATGCAAATATACAAATTACCTCAAACTAAATAAACAGCCAAGTTTTTAAAAGTGCTCACTTTAGCGTGAATATTCTATAGAAATATTTACACTGTAGAGTACGAATGCTCCGTAAGTTTTAATTTATATTGGACTTTACGTCTCGTCGGCAGCTGGGATTTTAGACACGGTTACACTAAAATTTAAATCCGCGAAAGAAACAGGGATTGGAATCGGGAACCATCCAAGTATTTCGGAAAACCAAGCTAAACATACATCAGGACGGCCGAAGCTGTGAATCAAACCAGGGTTCTCCCGAACGCAAGTCCAACGTGTTGCCATTGCACCCACCTCGCTCGGTATCGAGTCGTCCAATGAAAGGTTGTGGTTTCGCATAATGACAACAATGCCAATAGGATCGTGCACTTAACTGTCACGGTGACAAGGAAGCATGAGAGTTTGATAAATTTTAAATTACAACCGGCGAATTCCTACGATGACCCGAAACTTTAAAGTTAACGTGTTTTTCGAACTACAAATTCAAAATCCGAGTAGAGTTTCCCATGTAACTGCAGACATTACAACTCTTGCGAGCCTAATTTACGAATTCGCTACGGTAGGTAAAGCCGTTTGCTACACTTTCTAGAAGCAGAGCTTCTGGAAATAACTACAAAACCACATTGACAGGGCATTATTCCGTAAGACCTAGTATAGTACTCTGACCTGCTTGTAAAAATTAGTGTGGCGAAACGACACGGACAGCAACGAATCGCAAAATAATTCCAAGTTTATCGTAATCAGTTAACATCTAATATTCTTTGTTTCAAATTTAACACATAGGGTTTCGTCAACTTGAACTCGCTATTATATAAATTACTACAGGAACGAGATTAAATTTTAATGGCGGCTAATTAGGAGCAACACACAGTTGGCTACTGTTTGACGTCATTAAGCGAAACAAGAAATTCCAGTTTAGCAAATTGTAAAACAGTTTTGTCTACATAATTTTACGGGACCAAAGCGAGAGATATGCCGAACCTTTCATCATGAAACAAGACACTGGACTGGCATTCGAGAAAACCAGAGTTCTGTTTCATAACATTCTGAATTCGGTTTTTTCGTGGTTTTTCGAAACCGCCCAAAACAAAGATTGTGATGATTCATAACTTTGGGCCACAGCCTCGTTCAGTTTCCAGCCTGCCCGAGCCAATTGTTATGTCCATTACAACTAAGGGCTGTGTCGACCAAGCTGCAGCCCCAAGAGTCAAAATAGGCCGTTTGTATGTACGAGGCACAACATTGATTAAATACCAAGGGAACTGCTGACCTCCGTATTCAATGTATTCTATTTCCTACGTGACTAAGGTGGCTGTCTGCTCAGGACATTGATATGCACATTCAGCCGACTATAAACATTTATTCCAAAACTTCAACATGTGAGAATTATGTTAGTCATCAATGTACCTGTGAATCTTATGTTCGCACTGCCCAAAGTGAGGTCCTTTTTAGATATTAAAATATTCAAGTAGAGTTATTTCATGAAAGCATAAGCGAGCACAATACATCTTTATCTTTAATATTAAGAGGACGTGGTACATAATTCAATGCTAAAAGCATGAATCTAAACTGTAGGTTTATTGAAGCCAATTTGCGAAAATTAAACAATGGCAATCCTAGACAATAGTTTTATCCAACGTTTTAAACAAAATTGTTTCCAGTGTTACGAACTTCTGAGGCATAATCTCTGACGCCGGAACCTTGTGCATTTAACTGCGGCGCACGAGATCACGCGTAACAAAATAGTAATTCTGGATAAATATTTACTCAGAAAGTTGGCAAATACCACTATATAGGATTGTAATTGAGTATTTCATCAATATTGGCTTCGAAAAAAGCGTAGCAATCAGTTGTTTTCAGCGTTTATTTATCTACCACGCACTCTTTAAGTCATAAAAATATATGGTCACCTCGGAATGTCTCAAAGCTGCAAGTTGCCGTCGAGAGGATGCATGGCAATTCATGTGACATAGGCTAGGATGAGGTGTGATGTACGTACTTTGTCTTCCTAACCGCTTCCTCACTTTTGGCTCTCGAACGTGCTAAATATATTCACCCAGGCAGTCACCTTAAGGCTGTTTCAGTCGCCATAGTGAATTACTTAATTTTTCGCAGTTATGAAATCCTGAGATGAAAATTTTAAGATTTGTGTCTATAGCGCATATTCTGTTTACCTTGCGCAGCAGTACAGACATGTAAGTTTACTTTCAACGTATATTTAACCTGCAACCAGTCAGACAAAAACGAATATAAAAAAATTGTCTGACTGAATGTGGCCTAAATACGTGTTAAAAGTTCAACCGCTGTGCTCTGTAATGTAGCGAAGGTAAATGACATCTGCGCTATAGTCGAACATTTCAAACATTTTCATCTAAGGATTTTATAAAAGAGCCGTTCTTCGGCATACTGAGAATGTCGAAACTATTTTTTTTTTCTAACGAGCGTACCGTATTGAATTGTTAAAGTTACAGCGACACAGTTCGGAGGTGTGTTCTCTCAGATACACAACTGTAATGTTTCGTCAAAAAATATAATATTTCCAACAGGCTACAACACAATTCAAGCAAGTTTAAAGTAAGCGTATTTTACGAGAGCGTGATAATGATAAATGTTACTGTGTTTCTAGACAACCAAACAATAAAAAAAAACTATTTCAACTCAGCTTGCCATATCCCACCGCCCTGCTAACCTACCTTTCAGATAGTGCTGACAGTGGAATGACAAAAAGCCAGAAGGCAAGAGACGCCCCGCCGAAGAAGGGTGTTTGAAGAGCGTGGGCAGGCGACGGAACTTTCTGTCCACAACACAAGAAGCAAGCAGTAGGTCGGCGACCGGCACTCGACACAACCAGGCAGGCGAGGTCAACCCGGTGTGTGGAGCAGGAGGGAGGGGTGTGGGGACACATGAATGGACAACAAGACCGGCGGCGACTGCTGGTCGGGTGTTGGGTGATGAATGAAACACTAGAGGGGGATAACATTACCGCCACCCTCCATAGGGGGGCTTCCTCAATGGTCCCACGCTACCAGCTGCTGGGAGGATCCACCACAGGAACAGTCTTCCACACATGCGTAATCTACACGGCGTGCCAGCTACTGAGTGAAGGGCACATTCAAGCAATTCAAGCAGCAGACCGCTCCAAAAACGCCTAGTAGCCTATAAATACCGGAATTAAATCGACATATGTAAATTAGCCATTCGAATTTAAAACGGTAGTAATATTATATGCAACACAATCCAGCTGGTTACCTGCCAACTTACATGGCGCGTGCTGTACACTTTCAGTATTGAGGCGACCCATGTGTTCCTCTTATTAAGTGCGTGGTCGATCAACAATTGTTAACAGCATTATTTGAAATCTACACTATTTTATTTTAGTGTTTTCATACCGATTGAAAACTCGAAACCCCGTATTCATAAAATTCTTTTCACATTTTAGTTTACGTAGCAGTATTCTCCTCTTCTCAATGCAGAAAATGGTTTCTATCCGAAAGCAATATCTCAATGGGTGGCAGAGCTACACCGAATTTAGTTTAACATGTAAAACCCTATCCTTGCTCCCGCCGCGCTCCGATGTAGGCAGAAGCCTTAAGGCGGAGTATTTGTAAGGAAAATAAACGAAATTTTGCCACGTAAGTAAAATTTTTAATTGTAAACATTACTGGAGTGTCGTTAGAATGTCTTGCAATAATTATTTCCCCATATTACTAAACGTTTTAAACCATAGGCAATTTAATATCCTGTGCATAAAGGCAGCGGACACGTGTAGGCCTACCAATGTCACCGATATTGCTACCGTTTTTCTTCCGGCGAGTAGTATATAAGCATCGTGCGTACGTTTTTTGCAATCAGTGCCGTTTAACTGGTAAAGATTTAACAACATTTTAATTTTTACTGGCTGTGTAAACTGATTACATATTCCTCTGACGTACGGACGGCGCGGCGCGGCGTACACAAACGATTATGGGTGTGTGTGTGTTTTATTGACATGTAATGTAGCTGCGGCCAACTAACATTCGTACACGCTGAACAAGTTAGTGGCAGGAGACTGCTAGGCTGCGCGGCGCGTGGACGACGTTGCAACGTGTCATGCGTATTCGTTTTTACGGGAAACCGCTTAACTTATTCATATTATGTTTATCTACGAAAAGAACCCACGCCTAAAACTACGCTTCTATGTTTTCAAAAAGTCAGCACGCTTGATACAAACATGATTTTCGGGCCTCTCAAAATGGCTAAAAACATTTCTTACGCTACCTACCTACCGTAACTCCGCATATTACCTGAATTCGTAAAGTGCAAGGCGAGAGGCATGCGTTGGTCTTTACTTCATACTATTCAAAAATAAAATGTTGTGGTCACCGCTTGAAGTCCCGTAGGAAAATTACTGCAACGAAAACCTTGCATGTTAGTTTGGCGCGCTGCGAATAGAGGCGATATGCTTCTCGGCAAGCGTGGGACACTGGCTCTTATCGCTACGTTGTCCCCACGCGTCATAGGAGAAAATTCGACACCGACGAATAGTCCTATTAACCACATATCGTGAAAATACTATAGTATAGTACCAGAGAAGTTCATTAGCGCTCGGCGCCTGCCATTATCTTCCCGGCGCAAACGACGAGGCCGGGGTTAATTAATGCACGACCTGCCCGTTAACTCCTTCCCATGATAATTACCGCCGTGTTGCAAATTGCAAGTTACAAAACGCATTCCTTCACGCGTGCTCCTTACAGCTCATGTGCGCGAGGAAAATGAACCCGAGTTCCTACACACTCAGGGTTAGCCAGGGAAGTGTTTATACTTACTCCACACGTACTTTACCCCGCCCCGTCATTGCATATGAGCTTTCCAGCACACATAGCAATTACATTGTTTGTTAATTTCACCCACTTCAAACCAAGTATTAGTCGCGAATTGCAACCCTCCCAACCATTAGGTTGCATAGTCGCCCGTCTGAACTATTGCGAGCAGCTGATTAGCAGATCATTTAAAGTCTAACTGTATCCTTATTTTCAAGGACTTACCATTTAATGTATTCCCTGTTCCCCTAAAAAGCTCGGTATGTTAAACTAACATTTGCAAATTATGAACAATAGCATTTAGAATTAATTCCTAGCATTAACAGCAAACGGTTTTTTCCCACTACACGTATTACACAGAAACATTTTAACTGTTTCTATCCAGGAAATACAAAATTCCTTTCTCTTTGCAATTTGTTATTCTGATTACTGAACTAGAAAGTAAGCTAGCGTATAAGCGAGGACAAAACTGACCTACCACTCATTACGGCGGTGACTTCATTACGAAGTTTATTAACACGATATTTCTGTTAGTATGAATGTTACTTTGTTAACTGTCCATCATAAATTTTCTTCAGCTAAACGTAATTTTTATTCTTTGTATATTTTACAAGTTCTTAACCACCGACTTATTTATTATACTGTTCCAAATTCACATTCTTAATTAATTTAATCGTGTTTTCAACGTGTCACTTACGAAGGTATAAAAATCACATTACTACTACAGTGAAGTGGTGCTTTTCTTAATGGCATGGGTCCCTGTTTACACTGGATTTGCGTGTATTACTTCTTTTAACTCTTAAAAAGGAGAATATAACAAACATTGTAATATAGATATGCTGAACTTGGTTTCTATGTACGATGATTTTTAAAACCGAAAATTGTACCTACTTCAATAAAATTTATTTAAGTCAATAATTAGTCAAAGTCATAAAACTTTTGGTTTGAAAAATAGGTATTCATATTAACAACGGCTTTATGATATTTGCTTCCTTTCAGAATTTAAAAATTATATTTGAAAATAAAAAATTACAACTGCGTGAATACGGATTCGTAGTTTCAATCTCTTTGAGATAAGAAAACATAAGAAAGTTGTGGAATGTGGCGTTTAGCTAGTTACTCTTACAATAACCATCCATGCATTTCCCAATTTAAATTAAAATAAATTAATTGTGCTACATAACTAAAGTTTTTAATTGTAAACAGTAGCAGAACCTTGTTTACTTGCCTCGCAACGGTTATTTCATTACTGTTCTACTGCACGTTTTCAACCATGTCCTTCGGTATAGTCAATAAAGCTAAAACTACAATATTAAAAGTCTTTTCCTATTGGCTGAATTTGGGCAGTAACCTCTCTATTGCGAACGCCCAAATTTTGCGAGGAATGTAGCATTTACTTAAGTTTTTAATTGTGAAAACCTACTTTGCTTCAGTCGTATTCAGTCGCCATATCTGATTCGTGTAATTACTTTGAACGGCTTCATGTACCGCAACTGAACTAGCAAACATTACTAATAAAGAGAGAACATGAAATAAATCATACACACCCAATTTTGATAACACACCTGCCAAAAGCATTGAACCATTGAACTGGTGCCTCAACATGAGATTTCGGCAGTCAAATATGAACACACATTGAAATTTTAATCAATAATTTTAAAATTAAATACAAATAATTAAAGTTAGAAATTAATGGAAAATATTACCTGCCATAAAAGAAATGAAAATACAAAATAATATTGGCAAAGAAGAAATTAAACAAAGAAGAATTATTATGCAAAATACGCAAATCCATAATATAGACAAGTCCCCCTTAATAATCCTGTCCACGACCAATGATCCGAGCGCACCTATCACGACGTGAGGCGACGTAGGGGTGAACCCACGTGCCGAACATGGAACCATGCCAGCCTAAGCAACCCCAATGTGATCATCCAGCAACAATGTGGCGGCGGCGGCTAACAGGAAGGATGAAGGGGGGGGGGGGCAACTGCAGGAAGCCATGCTAGCCTTACACACGCAAACACCCTTCCAAAATAAAAAGGAAACTCTCGCAGCGCGCCGCCGCAGACTCCTATGACTAATCACGCGGACGCCCGCCCTCCCTATTTTTTAGCATACGCCGGATCAATGCGGACCCTCGCCGAGTGCCGAAACAAAGGGGATGATGCGAGAGAGGCCGTCAACCGGGAGGGGTGGTTCGACCAGCGACCCTCGCTTCTGCACGGTATACCATCAAGGTTAAGGGTGGATTCACACGTTCACACGTCTCTCCTGAATATTCAGTACACCCATGATTCAGATGCGCGTGTTTGTCTATCCGTATATGGCGTTACAGAAAATTCGGGATGCGCTTAACTTTTTCCGTACGGATCGTCCGGAAAAAACCAGGCCTTCTGACTGGCTGTTCGATTTCTGGACGTGTGAACGAGGCTTTACACTTCACGTTCCGTTTCGTCAACACTAAACACGGCTATGTCCGGTAGTTTTTTCTCACTGCTGCAAAGAACTCAAGTTATTTCTAACACAAATGCTTTGGAAAAATTCGAGAATGTGTGCAGTTACAGAACGTACAAATGTTTTCATAATATTTTGAATGGATCGCCCACAAAAAATGTATTTATTGGTCTTATTTGCATTTTAAAAACTGATAATTTAGAAGCAAAAAACCGCGAAGTACACAAAAAAAAAAACATTCTAAACGTATTTGAAAATTATGTTAAAAAATCTTTTGCGATGGTAACTTTCACGCTAGGTTGATATATCGTCGGTATACTGCCAAAAGTGACAAACTCATAAATTATATTTTGTGGAAAATTACACAAAAATTGTACTAAACACCGTAGAAACATTTAAACTTACGCAATTGCTCCAGTATATGAAGGGCTTATTTTAATAGTGGAACAACTCCAATTTTGTAAATAAAGGAGTTGTATCCACCATTGTGTTAAGGAAGGTTAATTCTACCAAAAAAGTGGTAAATCACCACGCTGTGAACTGCAATATTTCACCTATCTCGAAAACATAATTTTTGACATTGAATTATGTTCAGGTCTCTGTATCTAAAAATGAACTAAATTGGAGTTGTACCACTATTAAAATGAGCCCTTCATATATACATATTCGTAGCAATTTTGTCAGTTTATCTCATTTTGACTAGGTCACTTAGGGCAGTAAACCGACGATGTGTTTCATTATGTAGCTAGTACGCTAACGCTATCTACAGTTCACCTTCGTGTGTACTAGACGTAATATTTCAACCTTCCTGATAGGTTTTCCCCCCGATACTCCTTGCTAGAGGTCACGACACTACGCCGAAGTTTAGTCTGTATCGCCTGTAGCGCGGTGGTTTTCACTCATGCTAGATAAGCTATCTGGAATAGTCTTCACCGACAAACCTAGCGAACACGTTGCCAGCAGAAGTGACATTCTACGTCAACACAACCATTTTGAAACATTCAACCTACCCGAGTACACTACGCCAACTTTATTGCACAAGATGGTGTACGCCTTAAAATGTTCTACGCACATTTCTAAGCTGTATTATGGACTACATGTGATAATTTGCGCAATATGCATTATTATGCCTACTACATAAAATTAATATAAGATAGAAAAAATTACGATGATAGACCAAGTCATGGTTTCAGGGACATAATATAGGATAAGACTAGTTTATTACGTTCACAAAGACAATGTTTTGTCCAAAATACTTCCTATTCAGTACGCTATGGCGTTCAGCAACATTTGCCGAAGTGTGTTTGAATCCCTTATATTAGAAAGATAACGCGGGAAAAACATTTTTAAAGCCTTTGGGCGATCGACTTGACTACACGAAGAGCACGGAGTGGGAAATAAAAGAAAAAGATTATTTTTTCAACTATAAACTATAAGAGGGACAGGAAAAATTTGCGTTTTGCTTTGGACGCAAGCTAGAATTCAAACAAATTTGTGAGCCTTTCGAAACAGGCTGTCGACTTATTTGACAATCCCTAAAGAACGCTGAGCCAATAGTAAATAAGATACTGACAAGCTCAATTATGTGGTAACAATGAGTCAGCGAGCAGCTAGTGGACAGCTGATGTCTGCTTTAGAACTCGAAGATATTATCAGATCAGTGATCCCCAAAATTGTTATAAGTGTAAAAAACAACCAATGTCGGTCAAATTTCAGTTAGATAGAAAATTCTACAATATTTCTTACTTAATCCGTCTTAGGTACGCAAATAACTTTTTCCAAGAAACAACCCGTTTCTTCGGAAGAGCACAATGTTCGGGCGCATAACGAAGTTCTCCACATCGTCGTTTTACCTTTAATATTGTATTTACAACTTTCCAAGTCATACTTCTATCATCACTAACTGCAGTACTCGAGAATCCAATAAAATTAACTATCGAAAGTCTCCGTACAATTTCATTATGGTACCCATTAATTTGTTAAAAAAAATAACTTTACCTGAGTTGTAAACAAGTATATTAGGAACACAGGGTGTAACTAAAGTCATAGCACTGAGTCGAGGGAGTGAATATAACAGCAAGGGTATTTTTACCAGACGCATATTATACCTAGCCATTCAATTACGGAAATTTCTTTAATAGGTTCCAACTGCCGTACATCTGACACTGTATTATATCATTGCAAGGTTCTTCATATTATTTTTTTTTTGTCATGCCAAGTAGAACAATGTACTTTATAGAAGTTTACTTTGTTAAAATCATTCAAAATAACATATATTTGTGTGTTTGCCAATTTGTACGGATACAAAACATATTTTCAACAAACTTCCAAATAAATTCGTTGTAAAAATTTAAAAATTTTTGTGGTGTTGGCGAGCTGAAGACAACACTTCCTTGTCTCGCCAACACCACTAACCTTCCTCTCCCAATGGCGTAGAACTCGTTCTGAGGTCTGACCGACATCTATCACCCCAACCACAAGATTCTGTCGCAACTGCAGCAGTGTCACACTCTGGCCACGACCCCCCAAACGTTGATACAGTTAATCACTGTCGACCTGATTGTATTAACCAACTGATTATCTTCCGAGGATTTCCTAAGCGGCTGACACTTAGCCAACAACCTCGGACGTGTGACGGTTACGTCCTATTGAGTAGAGCTAGCCGTGTTTCTGTTCTCGTCGGCAACTCCGCAACTGTACTTCGCCAAGTTGTAAAACTCTACAATAAGCACGTCTCTACACTCGAAACTTGAAACAGTGAACATTCACAGATTGCTAGTGATTTTCCACTAAATTTGTTGAAACTACTTCATCGTGAATCTGTCGAAAACTACAGATTGCATCAAAAAAATAAAATCTTAGATTGGATCAGAGGAATTAACTGAAATTTAATGAAACACGTGTACCCAGATTTAGGGAAAGGTGTGAAATTTGATATTTATTAGGTATAATATTTATTTATTGCAGTCATCCCGCGATTAGTGTACATTATCATTAAAAATTATAATAATAAAAACTAAGTTAATAGTTTTAAGCAGTGCAGCTTCCTAGAGAGCAACAGAGCGAAAATAATAACACTACTACAAGTCGACTATCACAAAACAACGACAGAACGGCACTCGACAACCAGGCGAGGTCAACACAGTGAGATGAACAGAAGAGAGGTGTGTAGGGACACACTGCGAGTGCTGACCGGGTGTTGTGTGATGACCGGGCCGGGGTAACCGGGGGTGCAAGCAAACCGTGCGAGTGCACAAAGCAGCATACAAGTTGAGGCGGCGGGCGAGTGTGTACTGTCAGCAGTCAATGAAAATCCCGTAGTATGATTCTTGACTATATCTGCAACGTATTCTTTAACTTGTAAATAAAACGGATTAACTAATATGTTTATTACTTAATTTTATCCCAATTTTGCTCCTACTATTTCTGCGGCAAGGGAGGGGGGATAAGAATGTTTTGAACAGAGCGACAAAAGAATAGAAATTACAAGAACCAGGACAGAGGCTTCAGGCTGTCGCCGCCATGTTGGGTCAATCTGCCGCCGGCTACAATATCGCATAGTTATTAAGGATTAACAGTATTTCACAACCGGATGTTTCTGCATTTTTAAGTTTTTCATACACACTCACTAAGAAACTTATTAAGAACAGATTTTGGTTTTTAAAATAAGTTTTACATTAAACATTACATTGCAAATACGGAGACAACTACTCCATTCCGTCTTTTCGTTTCGTAGCGGTAGAACGTTTGGGCGAATTGGGTGCTACGTGAATGATAAATAATGAACCGCAAACTGAAATTTATGAAACAGACTTAAAATGTGCTGTTTAACTGAAAATACGTGTACAATGAAATGGCCAATAGAGAAGCTGCAATCTCGCGAGGAAATGCAACAAATTCTGAGTTTGTGCGTAACAAGTGAGCGTCAGTAGCTCGTGTTTTCACCGATATATTTAATCAGCACTTATACAGAATGTCCCATAAGTCCGGTCTCATAAGAAAAGTACGATCTCATTAAGAGAGTTACAATACGTGAAATGTATTGGAATGTTATTGTTAGTAACATTACTGCTACAAGCCGCTCCATCCCGCCGGCCATGTTACATCGTGTATAAAGAAATTTGAACCATCGCATACGCATGTGCAGAGCACATCGCGGCCATTTTATGTCGTAATGACACATGGAATTGAACACACTGCTGTTGTCTTATGCCAACACACTACATCACCAATAAACTATTCCATATTTCGCCAATTCCTATTTACCCTAGGAGACCGAACTTATGGGACATCCTGTATACACGAGTAAGATTATGTTGAATGAATACCAACTGGGTGTCTGTATGAGTCTGTTTGGATAAAATTATAAGTAAATTAGCTTCTTGTGTAGTTATAATTCTCAGACTTTTAAAACCTTTTCGTAAAAACTACAGACACACTCAAACATCGTAGCCAATCCATGGTGGATTCTTTGTCACCCATTTACAACCTGCAAACTTGTTGAAATTCCTAAGCGACGCTGGGGAAAAAATTACATACATACATACATACATACATACATACATACATACATACATACATACATACATACATACATACATACACATACACACACGTCGATTTCGGTTGATTTTGTTTCTGTATTGTACTTAAATAGGAAAATACACGGAATTGTATTGCGTAACTTCGCTGCCAACCATACAAGCAGTAAGGCAACTACAGTTAATGTTGAATTATATGCAGTAACGGCTAGTGGTAATTTCCAAAGATTAAATTTTTAGTGCTCACTTTATCCCGAATGACATATAGAAATATTACTTTAATAGTGGTCTCACTAAAACTCCAGACGTAAAACACAGCCCTTCGAGATAGACTGTTGTCCCGGGAACATAAACGTGGTTTTTTGTCCGGTTCTGACAGGGGAACTTCGCTAGGATTTAGACCCTTCTGCCCAGACCTCTCCCGTTCAACGCGACAGTTTTAAGATAATTTAAGTTAGTGTAAATGCAGAAAAACATATGTTCGCTTACTTTTTATCACGTAGCTCGTGACATTTAATTTCAGTGTTAATTATTAAATTTCAGCAAGTCCCTCGGTTTTGGTGGATATGTTACCGTAATATGATTTTTTTTTTTTTTTTACTATTTACATGCAACTACGAGTAAACTATGCAAGCTAAAAATTTTTTATAAGAGTAAAATTTAGTCACTAGCAATGTCCACAGAACTAAGATCATTTCGTACAAATACGAAATGATGGATTATTCACGATTGAACGTCCATGAGCAGGAGAGAAAAAAAGGAACAAAATAATATGTTTTCTCCGAGAAGCACTTGGTATTCAAGAGAGCAGCAGTGAGCGTTGCTGAAGATGAGAGTGAAGCGTGGGTCCTGGAGTGCCGCCGGCTCCAGCAGATGGCGCTCACATCGGCCAAACAAGACACGCGCGCTGGAGTGTGTTTACAAACAACCTTAGCCAGCCTGCCTTCCATTGGCTAACTGTACCCGGCACGTCACAGTTAGCTGCCCCAGTCGCCCGCTTACAACCGGCCTTCAAGCTACCAGCGTGCTGCTCATTTCATAACGATCTCGCTCAACTGTGAAAATAGAAGTCATCTTTGAGTTTAGCATTACATCAGAGCTTCTATGCAAGGCTGTTTGTTCAATTTACTTTTTCTTCTTAATTTGGTATGATTTTCAAGGTTTTAGGACCTCAAATCAATGGGATACAGATAAAATCGTGAATAAACTGAACAATATATTTTGTATGTCTTAAAAACAATTACGAACAGTTTACAATTAAATATTGCGCAATACAAATGTAAAAAAAATGCTCACAGTCGTCTACAACAACTGAAGGCTCCATGAAGAAATTTCTTTGAAAAAATTCATTTTGATAGATATCATTGTTTGGTGCTCGGCTACTCAAATTTTTATCACAGCCTTCAAAATAATACTAAGCGAAACCGCATTAAGGGCGCCGTCTACCTACGTGAGAGGCTCAAAAGCGACGGAGCATTAAGATCGACCTTGAAGCGCGCATCAAATGCCGCGTCGCCTCAACGAGCCAAGCGCTGAACTAGCGTGCAAGGTTCCTGCCGAACGGTTTTTAGTATGGGACATTGAGTGGTGACCATATAATTTTATTGGTGGAAAGTCTGCAGCTAAGTTCAGTGCAGGAAGCAACCTGAGTTTTCACATACAACCGTTAGTATATTTTGAAGTACGGCAGTCTGAAAATTAGCCATGTTGGAGGGCTTAGAAACAAGGTTTTTAATGGGCGAGGTGCCATAACAACGAGGTTCCCGCACCTTGCCCGAATTTTTTTTTCGTACGTTGGCACAACGGGCACACGGGGAATATTTTCGTAGAAAAAAAAACGTGTTTACGAACACCCTGCAACGCATTAGAAGCGTGGGGTAGGCGGCCGCCTTAATATCCATGAAACGTCTGATATACCAGTGTGTTTGACACACATAAGATGATCATAACGATAATAACAGTACAATTATGCAATTTCCGGTGAAGTTTGCAAACTAAATTTCGGATAAAATAAATGTAACTGAATTCTTGCAGGTGACCAGGTTTGGAATGCATTTATGGAGGGGAAGGAAATTTCGGCATTTATTTAGTACAGCAACTAACTGAACTTGTTACATTGCGTGTCAGGTTTACGAAGTCACTTGGGTAATTCCGTGAAGGTGAGTACTACGTCGCCCGCTCACCTCGCGAGCAGGAAAAACCCAGTTATTACTCGGCACAACAACAAAAATCTGTTCTCACGTGGTCTAGGACACGTGACAATGACCAGTTTCCGCAAGTCTTTAGACCCAGTCGTGCAACTAAGAACGAACTTGAGCAGCGGTAAAGCACTCGCCTAGCATTTGGGAGGATAAGGATTCGATCCTGGTTCAGCCATCTAGATTTCTGATTACCACAGTTTCCTGAAACCACTACTGGCAGATGCTGTGAAAGTATTTTGCGCTTACGAGGCATAGACGTGCGGAAGGTGTAAGGACGACGCAGCATGTGTCACTGAACTGTAACGCAGAATTCTCTGTGACAAATAACCTGTATGAGACGTTCACACGGAACAGAGTATATTGACGGAAACGGAAGAAAGGATGACCTGAGATGAGATAGAAGTGGAAAATGGCGAAATGCAGCCCTACAAAAACGCTAGCTGATGCCAGCGTCCGCCAGTTTCTCCAGTACGAAAATTTGGAGACCATGAATGATCGGCGGGAGGCGAGAGTTTTGACCAATACGCCACCGTGAAAACTCGATATTCCAAACGCTTTTGAATGTAACACCCTCACACAAGAACTGAAAATTAGTAACAAGGTCACTTCAAATGTGTTGTAATGTGCAGGGAAATATGTTTTTTAAACGAACTATTCCACATGTGTCCATTGTACCAATGTGCGAAAAGAAAACACTTCGGACAATAACGGATATCATTGTCAAGACAACATAACATTTAAAAACTTTGTTTCCAAGCCCTCAAACATGGCTATAAAGAGCCTTTTCAGACTGCCGTTCTTCAAACTGTCCTTGTAGGAAGTATGTGAAACTCTGAATAGTTCACTGAACTTCGCTGCAGACTTGCAACCACGAAAATTGTATGGTCATCACTAACTCCCATAGTTAACATTTATCGGCGTGAATCTTGCATGCTAGTTCAGCGCTTGGGCTCGTTGTGGCGATGCGGCATTTGATGCACGCTTCAATGCCGCCCTTATAGCTCCGTCGCTTCTGAATCTCTTGACGTGCAGGTAGGCGACGCCCTTAAAAAAACTACCTTCTATTGAACACAGTATTTCTATGAAAGAAGACAAACTTCTAGTAAAAACCAGGAGGGATTTTTATTCGAGGCTGGAGGTGCGCGCTGTCGTCAAACAAGACCGAGGTGTTTTCTCCAACCTCGACGTAATTCGGAGACGTAATAGCGGCCGGGGCAGCACGCAAAACCACAATTATCCCCAGACAGCACGTAACAAGCAATCACGAGGCTTAAATTGGAGACGGCCGCATATCAGCTGGTGAAAGCGAGAAGATCTCGCCGCGCCGCGCCGTCTACATAGTTGCTAGTGAGGCTGCCAGCAGTCTAGTGGTCCTCGGGCTATACCTTCGTGAAAGTGGCGCTTCCCTAACGTTCCCGTTTGTTTGCTGTACGCTTTACTGATGTCCGTAAATACTGCCCCTTCCCCACACCAAAGCGGAGGTGGAGAAAGCTACCGCACACATTACTTCGGGGAAGTCTGGAACAACTACCTGGCGAAGACCTCGTATCGCATGCCAGCAGGTATAAAACTTCATGGGAGAAGACACACCACAGTTTTCTTGATGCATTATTGTTATTTTTAACCCCCGACGCAAAATGAGGGGTGTTATAAGTTTCAAGTGTTTATCTGCGTGGCTGTCTGTAGCAGCGTAACTCCTAAACTGACGAACCGAATTTGATTTAGTTATTTTTTTGTTTGTTTGAATGGTAGTTTGATCGATAGGTTCAAGAAAATTTGTTCAGTCGTTTGGAGATCAACAGCTCTTTTCTAGTTGTTGGAAGGACATGAGCAACTTCTACTGGTCTGATCGATTCAAAATTTAGTATTCTGAGAATTAAATGATATTACAATAACATGATTACCTTGACCTGATGCTACAGCATCATCTGGAATCTGCAGGATTCCCAACTGCACAACAACTTAGGAGTTTTTTTTAATTTTAATTTAATTTTACTTGTGCACAGTAATACAAGGTATCCACAAAAAATTCAAGTTATTTATATGAAACTATTCGCATCCAACTGTCAAGAATTCCATCCACATCGATGCGTATGGGAAGAATGTTGACTATGGAAATGTTACCGAAGATAACATTAAATGAGAAAATTTCCCGTGTTATTTGTAAAACATCCTGTGCACTCCGTTCTACCAAATGCATGTTCAGCCAAAACAACTACTATAATGGCTAACGTCTGCCTAGACATCAATCTAGCTATCTAGGGCTCACGAAAATGCGAAGGAGGGTGATATGAATGAGAACACAGAAAAAGTATGTCAAATTTGTTGTTGATACTCTATTTAGGGAAAATTTGTTTATTTTTTTAAAATTAAGTACTTAATACGCGCCATTTCTCATTGCATATCTTTAAAAAAGCAAAAACTTTACTTATATTATGCTCAGCTATTAATATAGACACCAAAAGCTCCCATATAACTTACAGGAATATTTTAACATTTGTAACGAATACTGGCGAAAATTACTTAAAATAATCCTCCCCAGTTTTAGAAAATGCGAAAATGTTTCAAGGAGTAAATTTAACGTTTTTATTGAAAACATCATGGGACGATTTGTCGGTGTTACATATCTTACTAACGCAGTGAATTAGGCGAGAACTGTGGACGAGGGGCTCCGAATTGTTTTTTTTTTTGTGAGCATTATAAAATGCATATACAAGGAAAAAAATTCAAGAATTAATACAAGTTGAGCAGTATTTGATAAAAAAAAACAGTACAGCATAATGCACTTTTTTTACCTTATGTGAAGCTTAAGAACTACCTACATACACCTTACTCCCATAGATGTGACCCCTTTTTACATTCTGCAAGCTGATATAGGCGGTTCGCTAAAAAATGAGCACATTCGTGGATCACCTTATCTAGAATAATAACAAAAATTATAATGTGATCACGGACGTTAACTTTCGATTACTGTATAATCTAAATACACATTGGTCGTTACTTGGGTTGCACTGTTTACGTAAATATTTGGTGGGAAACTAAATTATCTTAGAGGAAAAAAAACAGGGTATCAAGAGTGCTCATTTTGTCCCAAATCACCTGTAGGCAAGTAGGCAATATAGTGATCTACTGACAAATACGCCGATTAGGCGAAAAACTATATTAGGATGACCAGTGAAAGCATTTTTTTATTTATTTTTTTAAATTTAATGTCACAGAAAGTAAGGAACCAAGGAACTTAGCTGTATGAAGAGGGGTTTTGAAATCTACAGAAGTCATACGTAAATACAGAAAATTTAAGACAGGAATACTTTCAAAACGTTTTTTCCCCCCATAAGCAACATATGAAATAATCTTCTGCGCAAGAATATAAGTTTTAAAACAACGCATCATAAGGACGATTATGTGTCACGAGGTTAATATTACAAGGACGACATTTCAGCTTGAGTTGTTCAAACAGTAATCCGAGTAGAGTTTTCAAGCGTCCAGTAAGTCATGAGACACTGAATTGTTTGTAGGCTGCAATACACAACCTGGTGATCGAGCAAACCTGTCCAACAAACCAGTTCACCAGATATGCGTAACACTAATACGTTTACTCACAAAGTTTGGGAAAAAAACTGCTCTTTAGGACTGCTAATTTGGTTTCTGCAAATTTCAGTAAACGTCTTCAGCGTGAACAACCATAGGCACTCTCTTGAAGCGCCTAAAGAACAGACGGGCGCAAACAACTCTCTGCTGCTCCTATTACTAAACAACTAGGAGTAACGTCAACCATAGTAGTGTTTACACGGGCGACGAAAGAGGAAGAGGAAACGTTCCGCGTACGTAAACAAAACATACGCGAGGGCAATTACAAACATTTCGGGTTTCATCTACTCTTCAGTGCCGGCTCGGCAAACGGGGAAGTCCGCGTGCTTTCTTCTTGGGGACTTATGTTTTGGCGCTTGAACCTAGCTTGCAGACACAGGAAATACTTTTTATGCTAAACCATTTCACATGTTGCCATTGTGTCAATGTACGAAAATACAATACTTTGGACAATGACGGGACCTCATACTTCAAATGCATTGCAGTGTATCCGTAAACCGGTTTTTTCTACGAAAATATTCCACGTGTGTCCATTGTGCCGACGTACGAAAAGAAAACTTCAGACAAGGTCGGTACCTCAATGTTAAGCCGCCACGCTCATAAAAAACACTCTAAAGCCCTCCAACACGACTAAAAACGAACTTTTCAGACTTCCGTACTTCAAAATGTACTAACCGGATGTTAAACTCATATTGCGACCTGCACTGAACTTAGTTGCAGACTTTCCACCACGAGAATCATATGGTCACCGCTTAATGTCCCATAGTAAAAACAGTTCGGCGGGAAGCTTGCACGCTAGTTCAGCGCTTGGCTCGTTGAAGCAACGCGGCATTTGATGCGCGCTTCAAGGTAGACTTTACTGCTCAGTCGCTTTTGAGCCTCTCACATGCAGGTAGGCTGCACGCTTAAGGGTGTTCAAGTGCGATAAAGACAATTTCATATTTTTATGAAATAGTGTTACTTTTTAGACGATATTTGTGAGAGCAGTTTCCTGTAAACGAAACAATTTTAGTTGGCGTAGTTTTCTCATAACGATGCGTCAAAATCAAAATTTTCATGTCCTACTGCCATGTAAATAGTGAAAACCAATGTACCGACGTACGTGAAATAATTCACAGTGAAATAACACAGTATGGGCTACATAATAAAACATTTGAAAAAAATCTCAACGGTTTTTGTTTTTCTTTAAAAATTGCTGAATTTGAAAATTTTTTTTCTGTAATTTTGCTTTTTTGTTTATTTAAAAACACTACGTCGTGGGATTTTTAAATGCTTTATTGCATAACTCATGGAATGTAAGCTCACAGTGAATTATTTTGTTTAAGTAGGTCAGTTGGTTTTGACTATTTGCATGGCAACGTAACAAGCAAATCCTGATTTTGACACCCCGTTATGAGAAAACGGAAGGCTAAAATTGTTTCGTAAGAGTAAAATGAACTCACAAGTATCGTCTAGAAAAGTGGCAATATTTCATAAAAATAAAAAATCATGTTTTCATCGCAATTGAACATCCTTGACGCCACACTGCTTCGAAGCCAGCCAACACGGCTAACAACCTTGCCAGACTACCGTACTTTACAGTGAGGGGTAAACTAAAAATCACGCACTGATCTTTGCCACCATTATAATCGCATGGTCAGCAGTAAAAGTTCCATAGCAAACACGGCTCGGCTAATCTTGCACGCTACTTCAGCGATTGGCTCGTTGCGGCGACACGGCATTAGATACACGCTTCACGGTAGTCCCAATACTCCGTCACTTCTGAGGTAGGCGGTGCACATCTGGATGACCGCCTTTCGCGCATTCAGGTCCAAGAAGTGCAGAGAGCTAAACGCGACACATACACGCATCAACCTTCAACCATAGGCGACTCGCCTCTGTGTGGCATTCAGTTGTGACCCTATGATTATATCACTTAAGTATTTGACATAAATGTGTATTGTACACACCTACACCTTTATGATTATGTATCAACAATATCGTAACTATCCATTTAATGCCATTTTAGCTAGCGAGAAAAGACACTTCATAGATTACGAGTCCGTATCATTAACAGTGCTGCATTTTTCTTAATTTCTTCCCGATTAAAATATTGGCAATCTTTATACGAAAATATTAGAATAGTGACATAGTCAATTACCTTATCTTTCACCACGCACACTGTATACGACATACATAAGGGTAATTTTGAAATAGATACAATAGTAAAAGTTTTAGGATAGTTATAACCATGTAATAAAGCCTAAATATTTCCTAGTATACCAATTTAGTCTAATGATACGCACCTCACTGTGTATCAGTTACCATTAAGCAGTTTTCTGTAAAATTATTGTTTGCGTAAATACGCATGTCTCCGTAAATAATTTTTGGGGACATAGCTTCTTTCCTGGAAATACAAAAAGTTACCTGTAGACGGCACATTTTACCTTAGTCCTATCGTATGTCTGGAAAGAAAAAGTGAAAATGGGTAAAAATGTACTATTTAGGGCATCGGCACACAGTCTCCTGTAGGTAAAGCAGAAAAATACACACGGCATCTTGTTTTATGACACATGCAGTACGAACACAATGTTGCAGACGCGTGCTACTGGACTACAAGGACCGAGATCTACCACGTAATTTAACTTTTCGCCACTTGCCTCACCGCCTCTATACGCAAGGCACTTCTGTCTTCCTCTTGAGAACTTCTCTAAGTAATTTCCGAATAAGTATGTGTCAGTCGAAGGCCTACATATGGCTCAGAGATTTAGGCAGGCGGCCACGTTAAGGGGGAGAGTTGACAATTATATATTATTTTCCGGTTTTGAGCAGTAACATTTTATTTCTAGTTGTATTACTAAAATGTTTACTTCGACAATGCACAAGATATATTCTTGGCAAACTGCTCGACATAAATAATGGAATCTTTCATTATTGTTTCATGCAGAATCATTGCCAAGATAATTTTATGTTAATTTTAAAGGATTCCTTTACGGCGATTCTGCATGACAAATTAATGAAAGATTACATTATTATTTATGTCAAGCAGTTTACCGAGAATATATCCTATGATTTGTCGATGAGGAAATTTTGATAATACAATTTGAACACACGCTATGGCTTAAAAACTTAAAATACAATACAATTGTCCAACACTCCCCCTTAAGGGTGCCGCCTACCTCACGCTTCAAGTGCGTCGCAGTGTTTTCGTTAACAGGTTTTTTCCTAAGGAAATATTCCATGTGTGCCCAATGTGTTTACGTACGACAAGAAAACTCACTTCGCACAAGGTCGTAACCTCATTGTAAAGACATCATGCTCATTAAGACGCTGTTTCCAAGCCCTTTCAGCGTGACTAAAAGCGGCTTTTCAGACTTTCGTACGTCAAACTGTACTAACAGAATGTATGCGAAACTCTGATATAAACATGCACTGAACTTTAATACAGACTTTGCACCAGTAAAATTATACGATCAGTAGGGACCGCTGTTCTTCGCGAAAATAATTTTGCCCCTCTTTGTTTCGGTGCCTTTGCACATCTGAAGTTCTGCTTCGTAGTCAGTGATTGGATATTTTAACACTCACGAGCCTTGGTATTCTACAGGCAAATCGCAGACGAGTTTTTGCAGGTACGTTATTGTAATTGGCTCAGTCAAATGATACACGGCTCTTCACATAGACAAGCTGCCAGTAACCATGAAGCAGTATTGCTGATGTGTACGTTAAGGCACTGAAACAAACTGGGACAAAATTCTTTTCGCGAAAAACACGGGTCCCTAATGATCAGCAGTTGGCTCGTTGAGACGATGCGGCATTTATGGGCTTGTTCCTTAGTTTCGCAGTGATTTCGAAAACATTTTTTTTATTGCTACCTAATACACATATCAAAATTTTGTTCCGCAGTTTTTACACTCTTGTCACAATTTGTAACTGAATTTTTTTGTAACAGTGTACTGTAAGGTTTTTTAGATTTCGTCACCCAAAGAACAAGTTTTTTGTCGTGAAAATAAGCCAAAATGAAGCAAAATATTTGTTTGTTGACGAATGGTACATTATTTTTAAAACCGCATCCACGGTATTGTGCAGTGTGTGACTGTACATTCACTGTAAAAAAATTCCCTGAACTGTCTAGGAAGTTATTATCCCAAACGCAGTATGGGGCAGTTACCATACTTCCGTCTTGTAAATATGCAAACTTTTACAAATGTTACAATACAAGTCTGGTAAGTTCAGTATACATTTGACTGTTTTATAAAAAAAGTTTAGGAGTGCTACCATTGATGTCTGGGAAACTATTCTACCATCCCTACTTTCTTAACGCTCCTATACGCACGTCTGGTAAATTTACAAACTATTTTTTAGAGTGTTGACTCAAATTGTTTTAAAGCTATCCGTTAAAAAATATTTGAGTTATTGACACCAGTCTGAGAAAAACTAAGGAACAAGGCCTTAATGCGCGCTTCATGGTCGCCCTTATGTCTGTCTCCGTCACTTCTCAGCCTCTAACGCGCAGGCAGGCAGCGCTCTCAAGTTGGCGAACACGTCCGGATGTGTTATATTCACGTTCGTAGTAAAATAATTATTACCACCAATAAACACCAAAAAATATATCTTATGCATAGTAACGGTTTTAACGAGGCGCAATAAAAACGTCAAGCTGCATAAGAATCGCTGGGAAAGGGAGAAAAATTAACGACTAACGGTACATTTACATTTCAGTCGCGGGAGACCAAGTGGACATTAATAACTTGGAGCAAGCAAGCAGAAATGTATAATGTGGTGTAAGGTCCGAGAGGCAAACGGCGGAAGCAGTTCGTTACACAAGGACTCAACGGAAACAGCACGCAGTCTACTCTGCCAGCTAACAACATTGCGCAGAAAACAGCTCTTAGTTTTAGCATCGCTGTGCAAACGCGTTCTACAGCTCTGACGGCTATACACTCCAATATGTGTGCAAACAGCAGACGTCCCTGACATTTTATTGGCAAGCATTTATGCATGCATCGCTGTATGAAACATTTACGTAAGAAACAGTTCTCACACATACATATAATAACTAATGACAGCAGATTTTGAGATATTATTGAACTAGGAAGCCACGTGTTTCTTACCGATAGTTCTCTTTTCCGTAGATAACTGATTTTTCATTTTCCAGCGAGTTTCAAATACTTTCAGATTATTACTTTTATAGTAAATTATGCACATAGGCCCTACACAAGCATGTAAGTAAAAAGCATATTCTAAAAATAGAGTAAGAAACATTCAATCAGCTGCTTGTAAAAACACAGAAAATGTAATCCTCCAGTTCATGCCATACTACTCCTGATACACAATCCCTTAGGTTCATATTATAACTGAAAGTTTTGTAACAGTGTGCTTTTTCGGCCTATGTCGCTTCATCCTACCATCTGGAGCTAGTGAGCCGAAAAACTGTTTTTATTGTATTACTTATTTAATAACTTTTTTTTATTAGAATATAGAATTGCTTGGAACACGCTTCTTATTTACATGCGTAACATTCCAAACACATACATGCGTTGTGGTCGAAGCACACACTAAGGAAAGAATTGAAAATACGGACATAGGCTACCAACTAGTGCCCCGAATATCAGCATATTACAGAATTATTAACATTCTATCTCACAAGCGAACTTCATTGATAGATATACAAGCATTGTTATGTGTGATCCGTTAAATATGTGACTGGCTAGTACAACGGTATTGTGTTTGAATTGCTGCTATTTTCCAAACAAAATGCGGATTTTGCGATGTTCTGTAATAATATACGATGTTGCCTACATATTTTAGTAAGTTTCGATTTTTATCACATTTACTGCCTTACTGATGCCTTCTTAGGCATTTTAAACAAACAAATATTTGTTTAACACTTGTAATACTTATAACGTACGACATTCCCAAAGTTGTTCCAGTAATATATCGTGTCGTGAGTCAAGACTGAGTGAATTAATTGTGTGTGGTGACAGTTAATAAAACTTAAGTCGAATGCATGTTTCCAGTTTTCTGTACAGTGAACTGTAGTGAGTGTAATGCTACACGGTAAGTATACTTAAAATGAAGGCCGCATGCAATTATTTTCTTTCTACGCTTACGTCCATAGGAAGTTTCTGAAGTGTATATAATAAACATTTAAAATTTTTTACATATTTCTTAAATTAATGCACATGGCAGAGTTTCAATAATTGAACACAGTTGTATAACACTAGTACTTGAAGCAAGATCGAATATTCACCATCGGGAATATTTACACGTGCTTATTTCATTGGGAAGGGAGAGGGGGGAGGAAAATTTATGTAGTGCAAGATGCCCCTGAAATATAATTCACGTAATCACACATGCATACAAACAAAATACATTACTTCTGGGATTGAAGCCAATGCAGTGTACGAACCTGCACTTTTGTTTACGTGTCATGTAACTCGATTTAAAGTAGATATGTATTTATAGTTTATTAATCAACGGACGAAATACTTTAACGACGACATCTAACTGCACGTTAAGCACCGAACTATACTCTATCCATTCTAAGGTTGCAGTTTATTAATTCAAGTGAATAGCAGTAAAATTTTTGCGCAGCATAAGTTTCATTTGAAATATTGATAAATACAAGGTAACTGTGTTACGGCACGATCGTAATGTGAGGAATCAAGATATAATTCAATTGCTTTGATTTATTTCATTAGCAATTTTTATTTCTGCTGCAACCTTAGAGTGGACAGAGTATAGTGTGCAAGATTCCCGCCGACACATTTATACTACGGGACTTTAAAGCGGAGTCCATTCAATTTTATTGTTGGAAAGTCTGTAGCAAAGTTCAGTGTACATTTATGCAGGAGTTTCGAATACATCCGGTTAGCACATTTTTGAGGAAAGGTCATCTGATAAAGACGGCTTTGAAGGGCTTCAAAAGTTTTTTTTTTTTTTTTTTTTTTTTTAATGAGCAAGATGTCTCAACAATGACATTCGATACTGGCCTTAAGCGTTTTCTTTTCCGTACATTGGCACACGTGGAATAGTTTCGAAAAAAAAAAAACAATTTCTTGTACTTTACAACGCATCTAATGTGTGTGAGGCGGTATTTTTAAGTACAAGGTCTACAGCAATTTTCTTCGACATACGTATTTTTATATTTGTTACATTTTTTTTTATTTTAAACCAAACTGAAAAAAAAAAAACAGCGAATAACGATGTTTTAGACTACAAGGATTCCTATATAAAACCACACAAAATATTTTTTATGTTTAAAAAAAATTGTTGAATTTTCAAATGTTTTAAATCAAATTTCAGCATTTTTATTTAAATACAAAAATATTATAATTTTGTTTTTGTACAGTAGAACTTTTAGCCTGGAACATAACTATTCACTGTGGATATTTTCTTCAATTCGGTATGTCAGTTGGTATTAGCGTCGTATTGAAACCGTAACATGCACATTTTTACATTTATGAACCATTACACAAAAACTAGGAGCGATAAAAAAATTTCACAAGAAAACAATTTGGTCCAAATTTAAGTCTAAAATAAGTAAACATATCTAGTACAAATTTTAAAAAATAATATAAACATGACAAAATTTCTGTAGATTGTGTCCTTAAGGTAGTGCAACCTAAAATAATAATAATAATAATAATAATAATAAAACTAACAACTACAACAGCAATTATGACACGGCTCTACTATGAAACGAACGAGTTTAAAAACCATGCCGCTCAGAGGATGGTGTAAGCGGGGAGGCGAGGTTGTGGATTGATAACAGCTGTGCGGCGACATGCGACGCGGCACGACCTTGAAGACGTAATGTCGCGAATTGCTAAGAGCGGCACGTCTGGCAGCAGTTGCCTCACTTCCTGCGAGCGCGCGCCAGGCAGTCGTGCGAGGAAAAATTATGTCTGCACACACATTTACAACACGAGTGAGCTGCACATAACGTAGCCGTGACTCAACGATAACTACCCGACACGTCCGAAATTACGCCTCTGAGCCTGAGACCGGAATACCCTACTTGATACCCGCTGACAGTACACCTGATGTTTTTACCCACTAAGGCAATAAAAGGAGAGGGGAAAGAGAAATAAACCACTCTGTTACGGGCGTCGATAAAGTGGCCACACATTACAACAAAGGAAGTTCCCTGATTTCCCTGACAAAATAATTCCCCGATTTTACACATGCATGGAAACAAGTTTTTGGGGATTTTTTTTTTTTCAAAGTTTTTTCCAATAACGTCCTTTCTACGTAGTAACACGCTGCGACTATCGCTGCATGTGAAATGTTGCCGCTCTGTTTTACAATACTGCGACAGCGGCGGGGCGTTGCATGCCTCAGCGGCCTCTTCCGGCAAAACCTGAAGTTCAGTGAGAGAGGAATAAAGGCCTAAATTGGTGCGCTGTAATTGTTTGTTAACGGAATTCGTGACTGACAAACTCGACACTTGCCGAATTCGTTTCCTATCACATTTACGTCCAGTTCCGCTTGTTTACATTGGTATTAATCTTCCTCCTAGACGCGCCAGTTTATTTACAAAATTCTTATTCTTCTTCCTATTCGCAGCTGCGTTAGGGCATGTTCTATCGCACTCGTCGTTTATAGTCGTAGTCGGCGATCTAACCTCCGAACGGCTATAGTCATATTTAATCGCAGATTGGCTGACGCGACGACGCACTATTGTAGAAACTGCTAAAAGGTAAAACTTTAAAATTATTTGTTACACCTTCCTGGTGTCAAGCTTGTCAGTCGGACAACAAACCTAATAAAGAACCTGACAAGTATAGGCTGTTCAAAATAAACTGAGCACTGCTTAAAACTTTCTCTGAGCCATTATGTCTCTATTCTATATATTTCAAATACGAAAACTTCCATGTAACAAAAAAACTAGTGTAAAAATTTCATAACACTCAAAGTTATGCTTCTATAGCCCCAATAAATACATTTTTTTTATTAGTGTAAGTGTTGGGCAGTGCTCACTGTAAAGTGAACCACCTATAGGTATAATCACATATACATGAGAATTTTTAACAAAGACAATTCCCAAAACAAACTCAATTTTCCATACTGTAACTTTTATGGAAACTGTAAAGAAACCAAGCGAGAAAACTCGTTGAAATTTCTGATGGACCACAATCCCTGAAATTTTCACGACAATTCCAGGTAGCAATAATTACCTTAATAATTTCAGGTTTCGCAGTCACTCTGGTCAAAAATAATATACTATATTTATGGACGGACCAATTGAAATGTAGCGTCCTTGGTTTATGGGACTTGGTTGCACTAAGGGGCGGCACTTCATTTCGTAGAAAGTAAAGCGTAATGCCAACCGAAAGAGATTCTAAATTTCTGTTTTACGAATCAAGGATTTTATTTTAGCAGATAAAGAAGGGTGATTATTTTTTTTTTTGTGTGGGCCCCAAAAGCGCGTTTACGATAGGCATCCGTACAAACATACACACAGTTTTGAGTGTGTTCTATTTTAATACATGAGCATAACGAAAAAACGCCTAGCTGTCTCGCGTTAAAAAAATTATAATAAAATAAACGTGCGACTCGCTAAAATCATCGTCAATGCGTCAGAAAACATCTCACGTATTCAACAGCACACGACACGAAACCGAGCCAGTTTACGATGGCGCTGGTTAAAAATTTAGGCAACCTACAGTGGAAATACACCAAATGTTAACTTAAAAAACACCATGCACCCCTTACTCTCTTCAGTCTAAGAATATTTTTAAAAATATGTCCTACAATTGCTGGTCGTTTGCAATAAAAGTAAGGGAGGCATATACGACAACCTCTAGTGCACATGCTGACACTAGCTAACAATGATCTCGTCGAAAATGTGATATAGGTTACGTATGGTAAATAGGGCAGCTTTGGAGACAGTTTTTGCCAGAATATAAATGTACCTACATAAGCCTACTGTTGGCTGTTCACGGTAAAGCGAGCACTGCTTTAATTATTCTTTCAGCAATATTGCATCAATTTTTACTATTTTCATTATGAAAAATTCCACAAAACTGAAACCCTGAGTAAACGTTTCACCACTCACGAAACTTAACATCTTTAGCCCCAATAATATACAGTTTTTGGTAATTGCAAAATATTGGTGAGTTGTCAGTCTAACGCGAACAACAGCCTACAATATTGCATATACCTTTCTAAAAAGAGAATTACACTTATTACAATTATATTTTGTCAAATACCTTGATCGACGTTCAGCTAAAAGGCGACTTACCTCGCGACTTACGGAAACCAAAGTAAAACAAGGAAAAATAATACTACAAAACATTTTGCTATAACACTGACCCTGACAAATATTTTTGTGCTCACCGCAAAATCTATTCTTTTTTTCCCCAAAATAATTTGGTAGGCAACATTTTACTACAATTTTTTTTTTTTTTTTTTTTCGTTTAACGAGTCACTGGGGCAATGTTTCATAACGCCGTACATCGGAGAAGAATCGCGTACACGCACTGCAACCTAACGATGCGGAAAACACTGCGAGAAATAACTGTACCTTTCCCAGTGACCTTCATAGACTTGCCTTGCAAAATGCCAGATGTCGCTTACAACCTTGTTATTTGTAATTTCCACTACCTGCGTATATCCCCTATCACTGTTAAGACCAACTATTAAATAGTTGGAATTATTACAATCCTCGTCTAGCTATCTATACAGGATGATTGGGACGTGGTTGACACAGTGGCGGAAAGAATTCGCCTCCATCAGGTTTATTCGGGTTCGAATCCCGGCGGGGTCAAACCGGATTTTTGCATGTGTAAATCGTGTTGGACATTGCCGGTCAGCGGGTTTTCTCAGGTACCTCCCATTTTTCTCACTCACTCCGACGCTACTTCATACTCACTTCCCGGCATCCTCACCAGCTCTAAAAATCTGGCTGTTAAGCACTGACCAAAATCTCTTCATTTACGTCGAAACTATTTGTGGGGTTTCCTGCGAATAAAAAACATTCCTAAACAAGGCAAACACGTGCTTATCGCGAAAGTAAAATTCTGAATACAATGAAGTATGTCTCGGTGAAGGCGCGTCTAAGCTAAGATGCTGCCTAAACGCTGATAACAGCCGGGTTCTTCCCAGAGCCGCTAAATGCACAATTCCTGGAAGTTTAAGATGTTGCAGTACGAAGAACCGCGCAACAATCTTGCACGTTTGCCGAGCGAGGACGGGGTCAGTAGCCACTTCCTGTCTCGTCGCTGAATCATGATAACCTCGTCACTCGTGCCAAGTCTTAATTGTTGTCCAGCACGATGCTCCTCTTGGACGCATTCTGACACTCCAACTAGACACAGTTGACCATTACACATTTCCTACCGACATAGAAGTACCATAACTAGAGCCCACGATTTTTCGCGAAAATAATTCTGCAACGGATTGTTTCAATAACTTACGCGCACATCCTCGGTTCTGCTTCATGGTTATTGTTATTGCCAGCGTATGTCTTTGTGAAATTAAAATTCTCATTTGACTACGCCAATCACGACAAGGTTACAGCAATACCACACGTCTGTAATTTGCAGGTAGACCATCCAAGACACGCAAGAGTTTAAAAATCCAACCGCTGTCTATGAAGCAGAATTGGACGTAATTACGCAAAAGGAAACCAACAGCATTGCATATGCCAACAGTTCTCTGCAACTAGATATTCAAGGTTAAAGTTGACTGTGTGTATCTAACCCTTGTATAAGCAATTTTTTCTGCACTCTTTTTATTCTTCAAATATCACGATTTAATACATGATCTTTTTCTAACACATTCTTTGAACCTTCTTCTTGTACGTGGTTTCGTTATCTCAAAATAAACAAATTTGTGGGTTGGTTCCTTTTTGCATAACTACGTCCAATTACAGATGTGAACGTAAGGAACTGAAACAAAATGGGGCAAAATTCTTTTCGGGAAAAGTTCACGGCCCAAATTACAGCACAGACGTGGCTCATTTGACTGTGCCAACAGGAACAAGGTTACTGCGACACCACACGTCTGTGACTTGCGGGTAGAACCCTATACGTTGAGAGATAAAAACAACCAATCACTGACCATGTAGCAGGGCTGCATATGTGCACACAAGGCATTGAAACAAACTGTTGCAGAACTCTTCGCGAAAAAATCGTGAGCTCTAACCATAACTTAAATATCTGATCTAGCCTTTATATTCAGTGGTAAACGAATCCCACTTACATTTGTTATCTGTCACAACAACCTAACCTAGCGAGGTGACGCAAAGGTAACACGTGGGACTTGCATTCGGGAACTACGCCTGTATCACAATGGCGCGACAAACGATACGACCGCCGCGACACGTTAAACAAAAATTTCCGCCAATCAGCAGAAAGGTATATGTAAAGTAATCTCGACAAAAAAGTCATGGAGGACGTAACGCGAATTCCGAATACGAATTATATTTATTTTATTCGAGTGGCAATAAAACTTCGCGCACAAATGTTGCTGACACTGGTAAGTTGGTAGTAAGTTACTTTAATTTATTTTCAGATTTTTTTTTTATTTTCATAAGCAAACCATAATTTCTTAAGGAAACTTATAATTGGGCCTCTATACCCACTTTTATGAATGCAGCGGGTATTTAAAATATCTATAGAATAAACAAAAACGACTGAAATAATGTAAAGATGGTAATGAACAATTTGCATATAATATTTCATTGGTATCTGTCGCGCGGAAGCAGAACTAGTGTGGACAATAACGACAATTTCTAGCGTCGCTTCTGTCGCCGCATGACCCGGGCTTGATTCCCACCTCCGGCCGCGTGCCGATTTCGGTTTTCCTGGCGAGCGCTAAAATGGTTTCTCAACACAGGCCATGGCCGATTCCTCTCCAAGTTCCTGGTATTGTACCATGTCTCTCCCCGTCTCTAATGTCCTCGACGGGCTAATTAACAGACAAGTTATTTTTTTTTTACATCTGAAATATGGAAATACGTACGTAATGAACCAATACTAATGTTTAACGCAAGCGTTAAAGATCCAGTTTCTAAATAAAAGAAAATTCCAGTTACACAGGGACATTTTCAAACTGGTGAATATTTCAGATGTGTATTAACCAAATTCCAGAGGTTTTAATTCCTCTATTAGCCTCCATAAGTTATACAAACAGGTGCAAAAAGTCCAACAAATTAAAATATTTCAAAAATATTACGGATGCGTAGAACATACTATTTAATATGAATACAGTACAGTTTTCATAATTGAAATTTCTCTTCTGAGAATGACCTATGTCAGCTACATTGTGTGGGTCTTGAAGGGTGTTCACGTGAAAAAAAATTCCTAATTTTCTATTTGTACAGCCTAGTGTTCGTTTGTAATTTATTGGTTTGTGGACACACGCCATTGCTCGGGTTTTTTTGACCAAACATTTATTGAAAGACAAAGTGACAAAATACGAAACACACAAAAAAACACAGAAAACTTAAGGAAAAAAAAAACAATCCCAGACGAACTTCGTATATTTACAATTTTATATGTATGTTAGCAAGAATTCTAAAGATTGAATTCAGTCAAGGGTTTGATAACGCCCAAACACAAAAGGCAGACACAAAGGAAAACCAGATCCCCAAAATGAGAAAAGATGGAAAAAATACATAAATAGTGGACAGTGTACAACAAATAGAAAAACAAGAGACAACACTAGTTAAAATCAACGAAAAAATGAAACGTTTCGGACATTGAGATCCATCCCCGTATTCAGACCGAGACACAGCTGGTAGGAACACCAAGATGCGGACTCCCATTGCAACAAACATTAGTGTTCGTTTGTCAGAACTTGCAAGTTACAGGCACATAAGAAAAATAAAAACCACATGACTTACTAGAACGAAATATAATTTACAAGGAAAGGAGATATTATAGGCCATACGCTAAATTATTTAAAAACACACACCAAAGACATTTGGTCTTCCTTAAAATTTGTCATAAATGAAGTAAATTATCATTTTTAGTTTTTTTTTAAGTATATATACTGAATTCCATTGCGTGTTTTAAAATCTTTTAGCTCATGGACCATAACATCTCTTTTCAGCATAAGTTATTTCATTCGAGTAAGCCACTTAGTTATTCCTATGTTCCCGTGACTTGCAAATGTTGGCTTCCACATGCCACTATGGGAAAACTATTAGCGCAAAAACGTTTTTACAAGCAAGTTTTCACAATTAACGTCTATAAAACGAACACTGTCGTGCAAATATAAAATTATGCATATTTGCCATGTGCATACTCTTAAACCAGCCTGACTTCATGGAAAAAAGACAAGGTCTTCGCAATAAAGTTTAGTCACTTTTCAGAAGGAAAAAAAACTTTTCTCACAAAGAAATATCATTAACAGGCCAACTTATACTCTACAGACTATACAGTGCATAGACACTAACGCGTAACCACTTCAAACCACGAAAGCACGCTTGTCTCGACTTATGTAACAGCGGGTATGTTACGTTTAAGTGGTAGAAATCTTAATAAAAATATTAGCTAATATTAATGCCTAGGCTAATACGGTGAGCTTAAAAGTGCTTGGTAAATAAATAAACGCTGAAAAAATTATTTGATTTCTACGCTTTTATTCGAAGCCAATATGGATAAAATACTCTATGACAATCCTAGATAATGGTATTTGCCAACTTTATGAGTAAATATTTATATAGAATTACTAATTCGTTACGTGTGATCTCTTGCGCCGCAGTTAAATGCACGAGGTTCCGGCGTCAGAGATTGTGCCTCGGAAGTTCGTAACATTGGAATCAATTTTGTTTAAAACGTTGACTAAAACTATTGTCTAGGATTGATATTGTTTAATTTTCGCAAATAGGCTTAAATAAACCTACAGTTATAGATTAACGGTTTTAGCATTGAATTATGTACGCCCTCTTAAGTTGGAGCACGCAGAGGAAACTAAATGGAGATGGCCCGTAGACAAAGGGGCAACACATCCACTCTTTTCCTTATTTCGCCGCAACTGGTAGCGACGTCACTATAAGCCGTTCACGATAAAGTTTTCTTTCAGCTGTTTTGCAGCCATATTTACTATTTTTAAAACGAAAACTTCAATTTAACTAAAAACCAGTGTAAACGTTTTAACACTCAAAATTTAACATCTCTTCGCAAAAGAAATCAATTACAAGTTCTGCTGAGTGCTCAAATGATAGTGAACAGCCAATACAAACGTCTAAATGTGGCACAACTAATAGTTGGTGTTGGTGGTTGGTATAAGTGAGAGTTAAAGGAAGGTTGCCAATACCAAATGCGGGATGGCAGTACTGCTTGTTGGCTGTCATGTAGCAGTGGTTGGTGTAGGTCATGTAAGCATTTCTCCCATTTCTGGTGGTTGTTGGTCTTGTAGTCCAAGTTCAAAACAATGAACTTTTAACAAACCAATTAACGTGCAGTATACGGATAAGTTATGTTTAATGCTAACATAGCATTCTTAAGGGTTTGTTACTCAGTTTTTTTTTTTTCAGACTGGTGCCAGTAACTGAAATATTTTTTAACAAAAAGCTTTGAAAAAAAATGAGTTAATGTGCAATCACATGATGCACAATACTGTGGACGAGTTTTTAAAAATAATGTACTATTCGTCAGCAATAAAAATATTTTGCTTCATTTTAGCTTATTTTCACGACAAAAAACTTGGTACTTTGGGTGAAAAAATCTAAAAAACCGTTCAGTACATTGCTGCGAAAAAATTCAACAACAAATTATGACAGTGTCAAAACTGCGGAGCAAAATTTTGATAGGAGTAGGCCCATTCGGTAGCAATAAAAAATATCGAAATGAGTGCAAAACAAAGGAACAAGCCCTTAAGCCTCTCTTTGTTTCTAATTTCCTCAAATACAAAGCATAACACTGAAATTCGGGTCCGAATTATACTATCTGCTTTAGTTATTTCAGGCACCTATAACCTCGTCTATTGTGCTAACCCACGCTTCGCACAACAATCATTAACACCAACAACAGGCAATTGTGTCACAGGCCTTACACTTGAAGTTTCGGCTCAGAGGCTGCCTCGCATATGAACTGCTGTAAGTGCGGGAAATCAAGCCGAGTTGACGGGAGACAGCAGTAAACCACATGCTACGTTACCCCCCCCCCCCCAAAGTGACTCACTCCCATGCCAAGGTCGCACCACATACACCACTTGTTTGAAGAGCTGTGAGGCCGCAGTATACAACAGCACAGTCCTCGGGAAAACCTTATCTCCTTGCTGCGCGCCAGGCTTGACACGCCCCGCCAACTAGCAGCTAGCTTGCTACCTTCCGTGACGACCCTACGGTATACGAAACATTGTGGGCTCTGCAGAGTATGAAAGTATTACATAACACTACCATGCTATTGGCTGGTTTGAACGGCGCGCGCATCGTTACTCACATGCGTGAGTCGCGGAGTAATGCCTTTTTTTGTCATTGTTTTTACAACCTAACAAGACTTTTGAATTAGAAAAACCTCTAACCTAATCTAAACTATGACAGGTGTCGTGGAAAAGAGGGAAATGTAGTCCTGCGCAGAACGGACGCGCATGTCGGTACTGACAAAAATTAACAGCCAATAGGAAGACACTGTTATAGGTCATTCAGGATAAAGAGAGCATTAACAATTAAACCTTTGAAAAATATCACTAGCCGTTACTGTATATAATTGAACATTGGTTGCCTTATTACTTGTATGGTTGGCAGCGAAATTGCGTAATTTAGTTCCGCATATTTTCCTGTTTAAATACAACAATACAGAAACAAAATCAACAGAAATCTACAAAACTGTATTTTATATAATTAATAAACTTGTTTTACTGAACAGTATCGATTCATACTGACTGCCCAATTTTTCTTAAACGCGCAAGCATTAAGTGAGGTGTCCATAGCGGTTACGTGCGGAAAGATAAGAATTGGATGGAAATAGAACTTCAGCAGGGCTTTTTTTAGTGCTGACTTTATCCCGAACCACCTATATATGGTTTATTTTATATAGGCTATATATATAGTGACTATTTTTTACAGTAATGAACATTTTCTAACTTTCATAGTTTTTGTACAGTGGCATGTTAAAGACCAAATATGCATAAAACGGTTTAATACACGAAACGAAAACCAACTGACTTACAGAAATGAAATAATTCACACTAAATAACAGTGTCAAGGACTACGTTAAGAGGTATGTAAAAGTCCTCAGTGACATTTTATGTATTTTTAAAAAAATATTTAAAATTGCCAATTTTTTGTTTTAAATTCAACAATTTTTTAGAAATAAAAAATGTATTCAAATGTGATTTTCATACATATCATGATGTAGCCCGTGACACTGTTATTTAGTGCGAATTATTTTATTTCTGTTAAGTCCTTTGGGTTATTTTTTTTTTACTTCGACAAATCAAGGCACAGATTATCTAGCGTTTCGTTAATTTTCTGAATTCCATATGACGTGGGGATTGTCCTATTGCGGCCACTGTAGTCGCTCGCGTAAGTTCACATTTTATTCTCGTTAGCTATTCCCGGTTGCAAAATATTCAAGAGCTTGAGATATTTAAAATCTGGAAAGTTTATATTTGTAACATGTTTTGCCAACGAAAAAAATACGCCCACTGAAATAAAAAAAAATTAACGAAATAAAATGAGTGACTGTAAGATGACAGAAATCTCGAAACGCGGTAAACGGGGAAATTCTCATCCAGCTGAACAAAATAAACAGCGCGGCAGCAACACGAGAAAATCTCATAATCTAAATAATTTGTTTTTTTAACCTATTTCGAGATGAAATAAAAGGCCGAAGTTGTGTGTCTAAATCGTCAAAACTTCTACAATAGCTAGGGAATCGTTGATCTATCTAATATCTAGTACCGTTTACGCGTATGTATGTATCAGGAAGCTACCGTAATCAGCACTTGATAAACAACGTACCAGGTACAAATTATATTATGTATAGTTATGTTAACGTGTGTGTGTATATGTATATACACACACATGTAAAACGTTAAAATAAATATACGTTTATTATTAGTTTTGATTTGGTTGTATGCGCGAAACGTTATTTCTGGACAGCGAGAAGGGATATAAGGTTGTGCGCCTTCCAAGGAAAAGAGGCATTTAACGTTAAGTAACCTATATATTTTTTAATTTTTAGTTTATTTGTAGTAGTTAAGAATGCGTGTTGGCCACAAGAAAGAAAGTGGCTTCTCACGTGGCGGAGCAGACGACTTACAGGTGACGGTCGGTGTTTGCCGATACCAGAGTACTTACATATCCACACAATGGCACACAACGATAAAAGCGATAATTTGGTTGTACGACTGTACGGTACTCAAACCACGTTGTGTTTCTGGAACGAGTATTTGCGCAAAGCACCTTTTACCAACTGCTACTGCCGTCGCAATCAAAGGAGGATAGTGCACAATGCCAGCGGTTGCTCCTTACCTCAAGTCATCGCCCGATGCTTTTCTACCAGCTTGCTACAATAGTCATGTACGAACAGAAATGTTTCACCTACATTAAACAAAACATGGCCAGCTACGTATCAGCAGGGACACAACCTTTATTAACAAAATTTCTCACCATAAATACGTAGGCAAGATAAACAAGAAAAAATTAAAAATTGTCCTTAAGAGTGCATAGTAAATAAATAAACGCTAAAATCATCAATTAATTTCTACACTTTTTTCGAAGCTAATATGGATAAAATACTCAATGACAATACTAGATAATGGTATTTTCCAACTTCATGAGTAAATATTAATGCAAAATTTCTCATTCGTTACGCGTGATCTCTTGCGCCACAGTTAAATGCACGAGATTCCGGCGTCAGAGATTGTACCTCAGAAGTTCGTAACATTGGAAACAATTTTGTTTAAAATGTTGGCTAAAATTATTGTCTAGGATTGCTATTGTTTAATTTTCGCAAATTGGCTTCAAGGAACTTACAGTTACAGATTAATGCTTTTAGCGTTGAATTATGTACCACGCCCTCTTCAACTTTAAGTCAAAATTATTTCTGCTGTTTCATAGAATGAGAATTTTTCTTTTGAAACACTACAGACACTATACAGGACTCACTTTTTAGTTTTGCAGCGGTTTCGAATGTATATAATATATATATACGTAAATTAATACATATCTAAAAAAAATGCATTCGTACAGTTTTAACATGTAGGTTATATATCGTTGTTTGTACCTGAATTTTTCCGTTGCAATACACCAAACGGATTTTTAGATTTTTGCCCCTGAAATAGGGCCTATCACATATTTTGTTGTCAAAATAATCCAAAATTAAGTAAAATAATATTTGCTAGCAAACGGCACATTAGCTACTTAAAAAAAAACGTTCTGGCAAATTTGTGCATCGAATGACTGTTCACAGTCTCAAATTTTTAAAATAATTTGGTTAAATAATATTCGAGTTATTTGCAATTTTTTTAAATAAATGAAAGATCATGGCCTTAAAAGCCAATTTTAGCTATGTTAGAGGGCTTCGAAACAGTTTTTTTTTTTTTTTTTTTTTTTTTTTTTTCAAATTGAGAATTGCATCTTAACGACACTGGGCACATGTGGCAAAGTCTCTTACAAAAAACGTATTTGCGAGCATACTGCAACGCATTTGAAGCGCGCGGTAGGTGGCGCCCTTAATATTTTTCTATCCCTCATCAGTAAATATGATTTTAACAGTGAACTCCTATACTTTCCCTTCCAACCTCAAGTATGATTTTTAAAATGTACAAATTATATTAAATAATTTCTTTAACAAAACCAACAAGCAAGAGGCAAAATTGAGAACGATATTTGTAACAATGATTCAGGTGTCAAGAATACCGTCTTCATTCGCGAAGTATTACATTTTGAAGTTAAAAGCTAATATGCGTACTGTGCGTCCATAATACTTATCTACGAAAAGAAAATGCACTCCATACTATTTGTGAATATGACAATGCACAATGGAAGCATTTTTAAAGCCCTCAAACCTGACTAAAATCTGCTTTTACAGACGATTATTTCAAACGGTATATGCAACGGATTCGTACGAAATCAAGGTCTACAATATTACATTGGACTTTGCTACTGTGACGGTGATGGGTCAATAAAATGACAGGAACATCGTTTAAAGTCTCAATGTAAACATATTACGGCGGGAACACCGACGCGCGCCGACTTCGGGCGCAGAGGAGATACCACAATACGTACATGAGCCGGCGCGGCGTCCTCGTAGCGCTTTATCGATTTCCGCCTCGCACACACAAACATAACCTTCACCAGGCGATCATCTTAGGAGAGTGTGGTACATAATTCAACGCTAAAATCATTAATCTATAACTGTATTTTTCTTGAAGCGAATTCGCGAAAATTAAATAGCAATCCTAGACAATAGTTTTAGCCAACGTTATAAACAATATTGTTTCCAGTGTTATGAATTTCTGAGGCACAATCTCTGACGCCGGAACCTCGTGTATTTAACTGCGGCGCAAGAGATCACGCGTAACGAATTAGTAATTCTGGATACATATTTACTCGTAAAGTTGGCAAAAACCATTATCTAGGATTGTCATTGAGTATTTTATCCATATTGGCTTCGAAATGTATGACTTCAGCGTTTATTCCTTTGCAGCATTTCCTAAATTGGGGGTGTATTTTACGTAGGCCTACTGCTCCCCCAGAAGTCATTGCAATGCCATTAAAAGAAAGGCATTTGCATAGCAGCATATGCTCCTTAGCTATTCAGTTTTGCCTATAACAAACAAATACATAAATGTAAGTCCGTGCCTATCTTGATACGATCTTCCAGGACGATGGATCAGTCGTTATGGCCCAACGATTCAGCATACACGCTCTCCTGACATAACCCTATTAAACTTCATTTTATGGGGTTATGTTAAGGATGAGGTCTACCCAAACACATGTACCAGATCTTGTAACCCTGCAGCATTGGATAACTAGTCTTTGCATCGATCCCTCCAGTGACGTTGGCTAATTTATGGACATAAATTTAATATCGACTAAATGTCCTACGTGCTACCAAGGATGCCAATGCGAAGGTTTACTGAAATGTTTTCCTATTGAAAAAAAAAAAAAAAAACAGGGTTTCTTAACACTTTTACATTAAGTCACATTTTTAACTTACTCCTAGCGGATATTACTAATTTTTGTTATCAGGGAAATACTTTTTGGACATCATGTATAACGATTCTGAATTGACTGCGGTGTCACGATTGCATATAAAACTGAAGCACGATATAAAATTCAGCTTTGCATACAGTTAAAAATGGGTATTAAGTACACGGCGCCACTACATTCGATGTGACTCCATTTGAGAACAAAATTGTTTTGTAGTGAACGAAACGACTTCCTAAACGCGTTCTTCCACATTGATTAGTTTGTTATAACTTCTTTCTATATTTTACCAGACGAATTATCTCCTCTTTCCGAAACAATTAGACGCGATGTTTAAACGCGCGGTAGTATCCCAACTTCCTCTCTGCGTTCCACAAACAACGTCTCGCATGACATAAAACAAGTCCTACATTGCTCATTTCTAACTACTTTCATCAACACTCATTTTAAAATAAATCTGTCCGTATTCGAAATATAATAGTGCCCAGTTTCCAGTACTTTTAAATCCACTCAGTTTAGTTCGACAATTTAGTTTATTTTATATACATATACACACACACACTCTCTCTCTCTCTCTCTCTCTCTCTCTCTCTCTCTGTATATTATATATAACGGAAAGAGAAAAATACACTATTTTTATTTGGAAGATCGTGCATAAACATGAGCTTCAGGAAGGGTCAGTTTAGTTCGAAAATTTATATATATAAGGGAAAGAGAAAAATACACTATTTTTATTTGGAAGATCGTGCATACACATGAGCTTCAGAAAAGGGAAGGGGGGCAGGTAGGGTACTTGCCTGCACCCTATTTTTATTTTGTTATTTAATATTCTCAAGTGTTTAGATCTGATGGAGAGTTAGAATCCGCCTATTAATATCAAACAACCCTTTGCATCACATCTCTTTATTTCTGTAAGTGTAAAGAAGGAAGTCAATGACCTTTTGTTAAGAAACATATTATTTAAAGTTTTTCATTCCTACGACCTCTCTCCCCTTAGGAACAAAATCCTGGTGATGCTCATAGGCGTGGACGAGAACCAAAATATTTGCGAGGTATAACTTCGACTCGCCTCGGCACGGTCTGGACTCTACACCGGTGACGTACCTCAAAGGCGTGACTTCGCCGCTAGCAGACAGCGACTGCTGACTGCCGCTGGACCAAGGATGCTGCGGCGACTCGGACGAAACATCCTCGCGTCCCAGCTGCACTTCCGACTGCACCATACTCTTTGGGAAAAGCCCGCCACGCCTGCTCGCTGGCCAGCGTCTGCTGTGCCCAAAGAGTTTAGTTTACATGGAGCGCGTTGTGGAGGGGAAACATGACGGAGGGGAACAAGACATTGGAGAAGTGGAGGGGGAGGGGCGGGACCAGTGCGCTGATGTGCCGCGCAGGTGGCCTTACACGAGCACCGCCCGAATAAAGTTTTCATCTAGCGTAATGACGCGTGCACGTAATTACAAAAACGAATGAGACTGCCTGCTAAACCAACATCCTAGTAAGCGTACTCCCATTCAGATACTCAGCACCATGCAGCCAACCCATTTACGAAACGCGTCGTTTTACGTCACGCCAAGGACGCATTACCATAGCCTCAATTTTTACACACTAAACTAAAAATTATTACGCCAAGCCATCTTCATGTCACCACGATAATAAACTGCGTTATGTGATTATTTAAATATCGGGGGGTTGGGGGGTATCTAAATATTCCCATCCTCCGGCCTTCTCCGGAATTCTGAGGAAACAGTCACACTTTTCACTGCTGTATTGAGGTTCTGCAAAACAATTGTAACAATGCCAAACAAACAAAATCACTTATTCTGTTCTGTGTATGTATGCCTGCATTGGTTTGTATTATGAACATTGCAACAAAATGGACCCCCTTCCCTTCTCCAAGAAAAAAATTCTATCTATTCCCTGTTCATAGTTTTAGGAGGAATAGTTAACACTGAAAGAAGTAGCAGAATAGAATATTTCAAGTAAAGAATGTTATGCATATTTCCACGCACGTTTGCGTGTACCCAAGTTACGGAGTAATAGTGTCTCCAAATTTTGAAATACATGCAGGATAGCGACACACAAGCAAGAACTTTACATTTCTTTGTCAACAAAAATGTAAAATACCGTAAATGAATCAGTCATTTGAGAAACAACATAAATCAATTTCCTACCAAAATGAGTTGTGGGTGTTATAATTTTCTATAGAGGCAGTCAATGAAATATGGCATTTCTGAAATGAAATCCTAGTTCAGAGCCTTGCTACATTCGCAAACCACGCTTACCTCGCTCCCTAGTTTAGCAGTGGTTTCGAAAATATTTTTTGTAACGAAAATTAATACATATATAAAAAATTCCTTTGGCAGTTTTGACACTTATATATCAACGTTTTTATATGAATTTTTCTGTTGCGATACACCAAACTGATTTTTAGATTTTTGCCCCCGAAATAGTACACATTTTGTTGTGAAAATAAGCCAAAATGAAGCAAAATAATTTTTTTCTCGCAAACGATACATTATTTTAAAAAACGGTCTGGTAAAATAGTGTATCGTATGACTGTACACTGTCTCAAATATTTTTCAAAGAATTTGGTTAACAAATATCTGAGTTATTTGTAATTGTTTGAAACAAACGGGCGATCATGGCCTTAATGTTGTGTAATAATGCGTGTATTTATCGCTGTACAAATACAAGAATTAACTCTGTACAAAATTTTAACACCCACAACTCATTTTTATGGAAAATTGACTTGTGTTGTTTGTCAAATGACAGATTAAATATACGTGCTAATTCGCACAACTGTAACTTGATGCTCATTACGCATGAGAGTACGTTTCAAGCATCAACCGCCATGCAAATTTGACGGTTTGAAAAATTGTAGAGAGCATTACAACTGGTATCTTCAGTAAAAGGGTGATAGTAAAAAAATTGTGTAAAAGACGCAAGGTGAACTAATTTTTCATATTTTTTTTTAAGATTAATACGGAATCGCAGTTGATGTAATCACCCAATAAAGACGAGGTAGTATAGAGAACACGTGTAAAAACGCGTGCTCTATTCAACCCCTGGACGTATGCAACTGGCGCACGCGGCTACAGTCGTGTTGCATAACTCTTAGGAGTCGGCAAAGCACAACACAAGGTATTTTTTTGTAACTGCTGCAAAGGTGCATATCACATAACAGTACTCAGGAAACAAAGTTTTCTGAACATCACTGCATAAATTATATAATCACGTACCTAGTTAATATACATCTTTCCATCAAAAGAATATAATAAATCTGAAAGTTAAAGCAGAAAAAAAACTATCAATTGTATGAACGTTATTTATGTCTCAGTCAGCAAACATGGCATTAATGTGCCGTATTATATACGTCACGACTTATATAAATTAAATATTAAAATGTTTTGTCTATTTTCTCATAGGTTTAGGTTCATTTTCCTGACTTTTTTTTATTTCATTGATTATAACTTGCTTACATTATACTAACAGTAATTTGGTGTTATACAGTGATTTTATTTTATTCTGGATGTTTCAGTACATTTTATTTTTCGT
>PNEQ01127578.1:29236-42928 GCA_003012365.1 Medauroidea extradentata | reverse complement strand
GGGTGGGGTGAGGCCCCAAGACACACTATGCACCTGCTCGTCTCTCCCTCGTCTTCACTAGGACAAATATACACAATTTCTTATTTTTAACATAAAACTTGGTGTAGTAATGGTATTTCGATGAGAACTATTGCAATGTGATCGTGATACAATGACGAGGAGAATGAATGGTCGCAAGACATAGTTATTATTGCACATTAATTTATGATGGTTGACACTGATGACTATTAAATATACTAAATCGGGGTGGCGACCATATGGGCCTGTCACAATATGAATGTGTATACAATTGTCTTACCACGGTACTTTTATAACAGCAAACTGTTTGATTACCGTAAAATGAAGTGTATTTCTTTGAATTCGTTTCATAATAGCACAACTGTTACAGGTCCGTTTTTATTAATATTTTGACGATAGTAAGTTACATAGTTAAACTGATCGGAGTGAATTCTTCTGACTCAGGAAGACTGAACATACTGGGCAGATTGTAGAATACATTTAGAAGAACCCGTTAAGAACACTCTTTTCTTTCATTTTATGTGAAAATGTTTATTGATCGTTAAAAATTGTGTGGAAACATTACTTTGTCGGTAAACGTCTCTTAATACCCGGAATATGTCCTTGAGAAACTCTGAACTCGTACAATGTATTTGAATATAGTTAACTGAGTAAATTTGAGAAGTCAGAAACCATGAACTTAATAATACTCGCCAAGTTTTTTTTTTGTGGTCGACTGTATTTTTAATGGTTTTAAATTAAAACTTAAGTGCAGTCTAATATGAGAACGTGTTTCGTTGGTTTCCCTTGTGGCGTTACATTAACCTGTAATTTGAGGAAGGAAGTAGACGTGAACTTGCGACGAGAGATGTCGGCTCATTGTTAGTGTAGGACTGTATGTAAACTCTGCGGTGGCACCTGGAAGCGACCTTCTCGCCACTCGTGACAGTGTAATTATTCTCGCGGCAAGTTGTGCTGCGCAGATGACTTGGCATTAACTTTTCAAGCACCTCGTACTTGCTGCTGTTGGACTTCTCTAAGTGAATCTTGTCAAGTTGTAACATCGCGTATACTTCCGCTTTCTTTATTACTTTCCCTCAGCCAAGTTACTACACGTGATTGTGACTACAGACGACGACTTTGCTGAAATAAGCTTCCTAATAATAATTCGCTGATAAAGCTATTTCCTCCAAACGCGTCGCCAAAATTAATTTGTTTTTTTGTGTCGTAACTTTTCTTTAGGGTAAATTTATGGAACTTGAACCTAACTGCTTAATATAAAAAAATATCGGTATAATTTCAGACATAATAAATCTCTGTTTGCCGTCACTGTTACAGATCTAATTGAAGCTGAAAAGTTATTATTACTTTGCAACTAGGTCTGTAAGAACAATAACGGCAAACAAAGATTTATTGTCTAAAAGTATACCAATATGTACTATATTCGGCGGTTGAATTATTAAAGTTCCATAAATTTACCCAAAATAAAAGTTATGACAGAATAAAAAATTCCAGATGGTGAAGATTTCGCCTTCTTAAGCGTTCATGAGCAACACTGGGTTCTTTTCAAGGACATTTTTAAAAATAGGAGAGTTAGAAGTTCCTTATTTGTAACACGTAGGGCAGCCGAAGGAAATCGGGTCAGGTAGGATCAATTAGGATCAAACGGTAAGGAAATTTTTGTGGTGAAAAATTAAATTGAAAGGAAGTTTTAACCAACTCTCGTAGGATTTTAGTAACCTCATATTTACCGTCCACAACCTGATCTTGGTGAAATCGGATTTAGATTAACATTTAGGTTTTGCGTGAGTGTGTTTTATGATTTTGTTGACTTTATGTATGGCGTTGCTATTCGCATCTCAGTTTCCAAGTCAGCCGAGCCATTGCTAACGAATTGTGAAATACATTTTACTAGGTACAGTTAATTCGTATGAAGTTGTGTTATTTTTCAGGAACTAACTACTTAGTGTAAAACAATATCGAAGTCGCCCTTACTTATATGAACAATATTAAGTCTCAAGAGTTCAGTTCTCTGGTACCCATTAAAATATCTAAAAATTAAAACATAGATTCTTCGCTTGAGGGAAACGTGGCAGTCGTTGCTGTTGGCCGGCGGGTTTTCTCGGGGGTTTGCGGTTTCCCCCGCCTTTAACATTGTCACTTCTCTATTGTAGGGCTTCTTTTCACGACATCCTTCAGGGTTCGGCAGACACCTAACTGGCGTTGTCAGAAGTCTGCTCTTGAAATAAAATGCCCTTCCCCTGCGAACCCTCCCCGTAACCGGTTAGCTCTAGTGTTCTCAGTAAACGAGCAGCAAGCGACATGACAAGAGTGGTGCATTTTCGAGTAACCGCGCTGTATGTTGGTATTTTGTATAGTGAGGAAATTGGTGAACGATGTTAATGACAGGTTCCACACACTTGGAGGAATCTCTTAAGGCGGCTGCCTACCTCACGCTTTAAGTGCTTTGCAGTGTGTTTGTTGACAAGTTCCTTTTACGAAACAATTCCAGTTATCCATTGTGCCAACGTATGAAAAGAAAACTCACTTCAGGCAAGGTTAGAATCTTATGAAGACACTATGCTCATTAAAACACTGTTTCTAAGCCGATCCAAGTTGGCTTATAATAGTCTTTTCAAACTGCCGTACTTCAAAATGCACTAACCGGATGCATATGAAACTGAGATTGCGATGTTCACTGAACTTTGCTACAGACTTTCCACCAATAAAATTATATGGTTACCGCAATGTGTCCCTTAGTATAAACGGTTCGGCGAGAAACTTACACGTTACTTCAGAGCTTGGCTCGTTGAGGTGATGCGGCATTTGATGCGCGTTTCAAGGTCACCCTTATGTCTTCATTTCTTAACCTTTGACGCGCAGATAGGTGTCGCCCTTAAGACGTAAACTGATCAAAATTTGGGTACGTCGCTAAAATTGGTCTAAATCTGCACCCGCGATACAAAACAGCGAGGTATCTGGAGGGTGTGAATACCAAATGAACCTAACGGGAAGTTCAAGTTTTACTGTTCTAATCTAGCAAGAACGTGCTTTCACCTCAGAGATAGTCCTTCTAGAAGAAAGACTGCGGCGATAGGGAGACCAGCTCTCGGAAGATGGATACAAGTGCAGCAGAATGCGGAGAGATGAGGGGGCTTGAAACAGACGACAGAGGGATGAATGTGTGAATCTAGAGAGATGTAACTACTGCGGTGTGGGGGGGAGGGGATCGTAGTCGAAGCGCTCTACTGCCAAGAAGATCCGCATTTGCATTGTTACAGTCCCCCCCCCCCCAGAAACTTTGGTCCAGGAGGAAAATAAAGGGTGAGGGTGGAATGTGAAGGGCCAGTTGTTTGCACCATAGCGAGGCGTGCCTGGAGAGCAACTGTCTTCTTATTTCCCCACCAGGGACGTTATTTTCGGCATCGCAAGGCCGCGCCGCCGCCTGGCACAGCGTCCCGACGTCCACTGGGGCTTGTGCAGCCTGCTGTCTGCGGCTCTTTGTAAGCGGATTTTCGCCTTATCCCTTCTCGCTCTGGTGAACCTCAACACTTCTGACAGTGGCTGCGTGTTCCAAATTACCGACGTAAACAGAGACCGTAAAACTAAAGAAAAAACAACTGTGCTTATGAATTGTATATGATGTCAAGTAGCCTAAGAACGTTAACTTGAAAGTTGTAACTATCCTTAAACAGTCGCTACTAATGCCCCGGTTTCCGGGGACATAGAATTCGGATTTGATTCTCAGTCAGGCATCCTTCCCGCTTTGTTTTTAAATTCGGAAACTTATACCCATATCTTGGATGATAACACTTTTCGAAAACAAAACTAGAACAGAACATGTTTTCAGCAACGAAGTACTTAACCAAACAGGGTTTTGCTACGAGGGACACTGGAATACGTGTGTAGTCTGTGGAAAATTTACAATGGAGATGTAGCTATACTTCAGCGTGGGTTCTTTTTTGTGGCTTCATGTTAATACTGATTAATAAAATTTATATGTTAGTTACTATAACATAATTTATTACTTGTTTTTCTTCTGGATTTTTTTCATTGCCTACAATACGCACAGTGTTCTACAAACTTACCTCCCGTAAATATTCCACTGGAGTTCATTTATTTTTAGTATTTCGTCCCAGTATTTTAACTACATAAATAAGAATTAATAATTATATATATTCACAAACCAACCAAACCTAAGCGTGTGTCCACATACACACGTTCTTACAAGATCTCGAGGCGACGAACTGTAAAATATCTTGTAGCCTATCATGCATGCTCGGACAGGCCTACAGTGAATGTATTTAGTCATGTGGTAGATAGGATCTTTGTAAATAATGAAAACAGTATTGAAATGTATTGCAATGATGTAGTGCTGTCTACCTGACACGCAATGTTACACTAAGTAAATTAATTTCTCGAAAACAATGTTTTTTGTTAAATTGAAGAATGACAAACATATTTAATTAATCTTCACTCACTGATAAATAATTAAAAATACGTACGCACCGGTGTTAAATTCAAATACAAATTAATGGATGCACTCCAAAATGACAGTTAAAAAATTTATGGTGATTGCGGCGGGATTTGAAGTGGTTTGTAGTGAATCGTGTAGCACTATATGCAGCAAGCTTCGTATCCTAGTTCTTTGCCGAAAGCAAAGTAAACAGCAGTTACTATGCAAGTATACGTTTTTTGTTGTGATGGACTTCGTCTAACTTGATATGCAAGTCTTCTCAGTTTTCAGAACGGAATACCGAACAATAACTTAGTTGTTAGACAAGAAACCGAAGCCAAATTTGTGTTAGTGCCGGTTTTATATTTCCGGAATTTTGTCCGTGTTTCGGTGTAGTTCATCTTTGTGTTGAACTCCGGGTCGAAGCAGATGGCGTTAGTGTATGTTGTTCCTAAACTAAGGATGCTGCATAAAATCCCAACTCACTGTGCGGTATTCTGGATTGCCAGGAGGAGCTGGTGAAGGCGAACCACATTTCTCTCCTCCGAGAGCGTGGGTGGGAAAGCGGGGTGAATGGAATGGGGGTTTCCCTCGTCAACTGCGTGTTGCCAGCGAATGAGCCAGTTGGAGGTAGGTGTGTTCTGAACCAAAGTTAAATTAGTTCGCGAGTATCCTTCCACCAGTAAATGTGAGCTGCAAGGCGCGCTCGCGTGAAAGGTTAGTAAAATGCACTCCTGTGGAACGGGAGATTGTGAGGACGGGTTGGCATTGCTCTGATAGTGGTATTGCGAGCGGCAGGACTGTTGCTATAGTAGTCTAGACAGTCATTAGTTCTTGACAGATTCGTTAGTCTAGCAGCGTGGAGCATTGGAAGGACCGTCTTCTCGCAATTGTCAGGTCACGGGTTCGATCCCCGGCTCAAACAATCGTGATTTTGGTTTTACTTGGTTTCCCGTAATCGCTCCAGGTGAATGCTGGGATGTTTTCTTTCCTAGTTCCTGTTTTTATGTAGAAGTTGTTTCGCCGTTTCAGATTACTTCTCGTTGTCTAGACGTAAAACCCAATGAAATAAATTCAATTTGTTTTGCGGCTTATTGTGTAAATTTTGACATTTGTTAAACTGACGAAATGTTATGAAATCTCTTTGGAAACTAGAACTGTAACAAAGCAGTTACACCATCTTCACTTTCGTCTTGCATTTATGGCAAACCTGTAATTAGTTGTATTGTACTCGGCTCGACAATCGACAATGTAGACAAAGTGCGCGAATTGGGGGGGGGGGGGCGGCATGAATCCGCTTTCCCTCTTGCTTTTATCCTCACTTTCTTCCTACTTCACTGACGTAAATGGCCAGACCAGTTATCCAAGAAAGCGCCGCCGTAACTCACGTATGGGCGCATACATAGGTCTTCCTGGTACAGCTGCAAATTGACAACAGAGGAGTAATGTGTGTGGCCTACTTCCAGGCGACGTATATCTCCCCTGGTACCTTTACCCCGGTAGTATATTCCCAAGCCTGCTGAAAGGACACTCATGCGAGAGATGAGCTGATGGTTAATACAAGTTTGCCTTGGCCTCGTCTAGCAAGCACCGTTGGAAGTTCGCAGCTGAGTGCTTATATGGCTGCGTCCTTGATGTATTCTAATGGATAAGGGAAAGTTGAGTGTATATTGCGCCTTGGATTTCACGCTATTGAAACCATATTTAAAATTTTTGATATTTCACTCGATAATAAGAGCAGCATAGCACTTGGTCGCAAGTATAATTCCAACAACATCGCACAAGGGTGTTTTCGTCTTGCCATTAAGCCAATTGGTTGTATAAAATTGTTACAAAATTGAGTTTGTTTTCTAGTTTTGTCGTATATCTTTACCTGGTAGGCTGCATGGAACCTTTCGCTGCAAGTGCAAGCTTCTCATTTACGCTATATCGTAAGATTTTCTCCTTCGTTGATTTTTTTCCGGCAGCCTCACATGTAACTAGTCGCAGCACCCCACCCTTTTTTTTCTCATTTTCCCCCTGCCCTCCTACCCACGGGAGAAACATGCCGCATGAATTACCTCCGAAAATAACCGAGCCGTGTCACGGACGTCAACAAAAAGAGGTTAAAGTAGCTCATTTTCAACTTCCTGCCGGCAAATAGGGCAGGACGGCCGTGTTTCTATTAACCCCTCCCTCCACTGCGCTATTGGTGGATGCCTCAGTGGGCAGAATTGGAGGCATCGGGTCTGGGTGCTGAGAGAGCGTTAGGAAATTAGGTTGTCGGGTGTTGCAGAAGTGCGGGGGAGGCGTGTGGTCGGCGACTGGTGAGGGGAGGGGCGTGCGCGCGCACCGCGGCACGGCCATGTTGGACGCCCGGAGGGGGAGGGCGGGGTGTACAGAGCGCCGGGACGCTCAGTCGAGGATCGATAGTCGCGCGGTGCGGACTGGTGCTCGTGCAGTCGGGGGTGGTGCTAGGCAGCTCGCGGCCCGCGGGCCACCACGACGGCAGCGTGTCCCCGCGAGCGATAATGCCGAGCATGGCCGCCACCCATGGAGGGATTCTCTACTATGTCGTCAAGGTGCCCAGGGAGTGCGAGTGCAGGTGAGGCGACGTCTCCCCCCTCCCTTCCCTTCTGTTGCCACCTCAGCTGACGTGATCGATCCTCCACGTTTTCTTTCGCTCAGGTGTCGGTACACCTGCTGTTGCAGGCGACTCCCTTCGTCAGAAATGTCAGCCGCCACTGTGATATAGGTAGTATTCGTACCGATACGAGATTCTTCCGTTTACAAATTCCACTGTCATATTAAGTTTTAGTAGTTTGTTATGACTGTAAGGGTTACAAAGTTGAGAGTAGGCGTCATTACCACGCGGGTGCGTATCTAAACGGAAGAGTTATGTCTTCTTCTTTCTACTTTGTACGACCTTCCCTGTGTTAAAACTGAGCCTATTTATCCAGAGCTTGGTTAGGGACAAGTTTGACGTTCGCTGTCACCTTCCATAAACGTTGACTTCCAAGAACACGTCGCTGGACGGAATTGTAAACGGCGAGAGAACCTAGCTTACAAACATCTAGGAACCATAAACGTGTACTATTTTTAATACTTATTTATTTGAAATTCTTAAGTCAAAACTCTCCTCTTATAATTTACTTAAGAGATGTGAGAAGTAAGATGTTAAGCCAACGACTGGAATATTCAGTCGTCGATATAATCCGAACTACTCATCATAATTCGATGACTTTTTTGTCAAGTAAATCTTTTTTACTAGCGGATGTCTGTTTATAAAGCGAGTATAAAATCAAGGGCTTAAAATAACAATCCATAAAAATTTTAAATTTAAGGTTTATAATTTTTATATGATAATACCTAGGACTCAGCAATAAACTAATTTAAAAAATACATGATTTTATCATCCGTAAACTTCTGCGCGAGAGGTTTTTGGATAGTAAATTTATTTTCAAATCAAAATGAGATTGTTTTTGAAAATCGCTTATTATAGACACCTGGATATTATCATGTTAAAATTATAGAAGTTTAAGTTTTCCATTTATATGGATTTTGTTGTTTCAAGCCCATATTTTTCTGAAACGTTTTTAATTTCATACTCGAGAACAAAATGTACTATCTCCAAGTGATGTATAAATATACGTCCACTAATAAAATATCTACTCGACGAAAAATTCCTGTAGAATTATAAGTAGTTCAGATGTTATCGACGATAGAGTATTCCAGTAGTTTGCACCATATCTTACAGTTCCATACCACTTACATATAATTGTTTAAGTACAGTGTATTTTATGGTGTCAGACTTCTCAAGGAGTATACTTGCGTCATATGTAGCGCGTAAAACAGACAAAACGACGATGAAGTGATTACATGGCTGATGACTAAAGTTTATCAGTAAAATCTTCATGGGGGTTTCCACTCTCCTGTAACCTTTATTATAGCTCAAACAAATTTTTCTAGTATTTTGTGCGCGTTTGCGACATGGGTAAAACTAAACGTTTTTAGTTAGCGGCATACTTTAATATCAGTATCGTTTTCTTAGCTTCTCAGTAGAATTATTTTTCTCGGGTGAGTTGGTGACGTCTTTCTGTAAAGGAACAACTGTTGGAGACATGTTATAATTATCTAAGGACCCTTTCTTTATCTATGCATCAGGGGTTTCTGGTACGCTAGCATGACGTGTTCGAAGTATCAGATTATGCATTGGGCAATGTAGGAGCTGAAATACTCTGTCTAAGGGGTATTGATCCCTACCACCTTGGATTTATCCGTTTCTTATCGATAACTTCTATTCCAGTCGATGTATCAAAATTTTTGTCACGACAGTGCATAGATACAAATTTATTCGATTTTCTGTAATTGCTGGAACCATAATATATTCATTATTTTGCAACGGGAAACAGCTGAAAAAGAAAAAATTGCTTTATTTACGGGAGCGACTACAGAGGCCACAAAATTTACAGAAACAATGCCATATGGATTCCAAAAAGTGAATGAAACAATAAACTATGCCTTGTCAGCGTGAAAAAAGTAAAACGTGTCTATTCCCTGATTTATAAGAAAAACCGTAAAACCGAACTGACAGGGATCAATCCCCCTTAAACGAAAGAGTTGGTACGTTAACGTACTCAGCGTTCAGGTGTAAGTCTAGGCTAGATATTCAATTCATAGCACGTAAATCAATTTAATAGGAAAGTTAGAAAATAACGTAACATTTAAGTAAACCATACTTCCATTACATTTTTATAGGGACCTGAAAAAGTCGCGTTTTCTTTTGGACATAAGCCAGTTTTCAAACAATTTCAAATTTTCTAGTCACTTGTGCTGTTCGTTCTTGGCCTGGTAAGGCGTAGAGCCAATAATAAAGAATAAACTAAACGCAGACTCAGTCGTGTAGTATGACTGTCAGTGAACACACGGACTTATCTGATCTCGACATATTACATTTTAGTAACGTTCATAGTCTCAGATTTCCTTTGAAGTGGGCGGGCACCAGAGACGACGTGGTTTTGTATATATCGCAAGTAGTTATCGTGAGCTAGTAATAGAAGTGAGTGACGTATGTTTTGTAGTAGTTGTGTTCTGTAGGAGGAGCTTTTCTGGTGCTAGGATCATAGTCAGCGCGTGTAGACGCCTTGTGTGTCACGCGGTTCTGTGCGTTCCGTTAGTTATTTCTGGCTCCGTCAGTCTTCAGCCCGCGGGGCTGACGTCACGACGCTTGGGAGGGAGCGTAGCGGCTCGTATAGGCCGTGGAAACAATGAGAAATTGGCGGTGTGCGTGGAACATTCAGTCTTCCTATTGATCGATTTTGTGTTCGGACATATTGTGCTAAAATGTTTGTTGACAAAGTATTAACGCAGCTTGCGGAATCGAAATACGAGACGTCGTAAAAAGTTGAACAATACAAAATTACGGATTATTCCAGTAGACATATTTAATTATTAATTGCAACGTACCCAGTAGTTAAGTGAAGGGCTGGCAGAGATGCGGATCACGCTGTTGCTATGCTGAAGAAGGCAGCGGAAGTTATGTCGAAACCTACTCTTAAAGTAATGGGTGTCATTAACTCTAGACTACTGGTATTATGTACGCAGCAAAGTCTAAAAATTAGTTTTGTAACGTTAGTTACTTGCTCTAAAAGCAAAACATAAACTTTGCAGGCTTTCATAAGATGCATCGTCAGTCGTCTCACATAGGTTGAAACTTGCGTAAAAAAAAAAGTCTGTGAATTTGGCTCATTACGTTGTTGCGCAATACATCCAGGGGATTTAATTAATCGCTATTGTGAACTACATAACGTGAACCCTAACGCCTTCGAACCCAGGTTTTTTGTTAGTTTGATTACAGGTGGATAAAGTGGAAGGAGACTTCACTTAATAGTTGTGTAAACATGATCTCGGTTGTTTAATCGTTACCTCCCTTTTGTATGCTAAGCCATTGTAGCCTGTCCACGATTGACCCTGGTCAAAACTGTTTTTTCTGAACTTTTAAGATAATTATCAAACACGCTAGATTGCATTCGAGTAATGATTGTGTGCACACCATTGTAAATGTGGAAATAGAACTAATTTCCATTGTTTGGTTGCTCTTTTTACGTCAGTGAAAAAATATTTTTGGTTTCAACATATTTTTGACTTGGCGTACAGAGCAAATATGCACTGTTCAATCACAGTGAAGCTGAGTGATGAAAAGTAAATAAATCACCGTGTCAAAATGGTTTGAGAAAGTTTAATTTCAGGGTTATGATTGCAGTTGGTAAAACGTTGCTCTAACTTTCCTGCTTTTCTTAGACTGTAACGAAATTTTTCTGTTCTGACTGGGCTTTCTTTGTCTTGTGAGTACTGCTACTTCCAAGTTTTGTGCCTTACTGAAGCTAATAAAATAATTTGTGCAGTTTACCGTACTTAGAAACATCTAACTCGGCAGCTATCCTTCTGTAGGATTTACATGGTATATGCATATCTGAGAGCTTTGGTCGTCAGATTACTATTCCGTCCTAATGACAATTTTCACAAAAATAACTCTTGATCTGTTGTGTACAAGTCACACTATAGGCTAAGTTGTGATTTTGTTTTGTTACATTAGTGAAAGAAGGTACTGAGAAACGTGGAGCACTAGTCATGTGAAGGCGAGCTTTGAAAACAAATTTGTATCTGCCGGAATTAAATATCAAATTCTAGCACTAGAGTAGTGAAATATTTATGGTGAATTTGTCTCTCTCCTCCGGTAATCGATGGAATAACGGTTTTGGAGTTGTGAACTATGTTAATCTAAACCTACGATGTACGGTGAGTTTCTGTTTTTGGTTTAGGTAGAAACTTATAAAATAAAATACACTTTTTTTATAATTAAAACGAGACTTTGGTCTCGTACAAGGACAGCATCAATTGTGGAAGTCATCTTAGTGAGCTACATATAACGTTGGCTTACGGCCTTGCCGAAGCGAATTATCGCAAGTCGAGATCTTCGGTTGATATGGAGGCAGTCAGGACACAGCCATTGACAGGATTTCCAGGCTCCTATACAAGTAAAAGGTCTTCGGGCCCTGCCCTTACCATCCTAAATCCACCTTGTTTCCAAGTCACAAATGGTATATTTCCAAATCAATCGCCTGAATACAATATTAATAAGAGAAGCATGTTATAAGTGGATACACTGTTTTTTTTTCTAATAACCTATCCGAGCAGCGCCGGGCCCCTTTGAATTTGCCCCCCTCCCCCTTTTTTTCCTCACGACAGCCATGGTATTGATACACTATTTTGGACCGTAGTTTTCAAAAGAATATAAATACATTGAAAGGTGAAAGTACAATACTTTTGCTGTATGTGTTGGAAATAATTATGTAAGAGGACTTGACCTCTTGACGCATGCATTGCGGAGGTAGTGTAAAGCTGGTGTTTAAAATCTGCGAAAGATTGAGTGGTATCTTAACGCGAAAATCAGTAAAGAATAATGTTTGGTTCAAAGACAAATTTTCTAGTGTCAAGGCAGTTCATTTATTTATATTTATTGACTTGTATATGAAAATTGTTTAAAGGTGTGCTCGTAATGTCAGCTGCTACTTTCACCGTGTGTATAATTTGAATTTTAGATGCCTCATACGCTCAGCTGTAGTTTCCGTAGCAAGATTAATAAAATAAGCATTCAGGCGAGTCGTAATGGAAGGAGCTGCAACGAACGACGAGCGACGCTTTGTCCGCGAGAAGAGATGAATGTAAACGTCAGCCTTTGTTAGGGAGGTCTGGAATTACGTGTGTATAAGGGCTTGTTCCCGAGTTTTTTTTTCAGACTGGTGCCAATAACTCAAATATTTTTTAACCAAAAGTTTTGAAAAAAAATTGAGTAAATGTGCAATCACACGATGCAAATACTGTGGACGCGTTTTTTAAAATGTACCATTCGCCAGTAAAAAAATAATTTCCTTAATTTTTGCTTATTTTCACGACGAAAAACGTACTTTGGATAATGAAATACAAGGCCACAAAGAAGATATACCGTAGTATTACTAATTTGTTTTTTAAACTATTTACTCGTTATCGTTTTAAATGATTAGACGTTGGAAAATTGCCACAATATCATGTGTCTACATATTTATCGAAACACTGCAGCGTGTTACGCCTCATATGATCTGACGACGTTTTAACAATCTGCATACCAACTGCAAACACACAGTATTAGCGTGCCATGTTCCATTGGTCCAGTCAGAAGGGGTTATGAAAATAACGAAAATAAGTGTGGCAAGACTACATTGAAACATGTCATTCAACTTTATAACCTTTTGTCACTGGCATGTGTGAAATATTTTTCTAGAAAAGTAAAAAGTTTTAGAAGAAAGAGTCGTGAAAATAATTAAAAATTTATCTCTAATTTTCGTGCGCAGTTTCCTGAAGTGTTTGAGAAAAGTGCAACTCGTCTGCAGTTAAATGTGCGAGCTATAAACGCGTTTATGTCCCACTTATAGAACCACTTTGCATAGTACAGCGCAATGGCTATAAGCCAACCATGCACGTATTGCGCATAGGAAAATGAAACACAAGTTACCCTCGTAACACAAAGGAACTCGTGGTATTTGTGGGTATCATGCCAGGTGAAGTCATTGGTCAGATTTTTTTCCCAGGGATCTCCCGTTTCTTAAGAGGGCGTGATACATAATTCAACGCTAAAAGCATTAATCTATAACTGTAGGTTTCTTGAAGCAAATTTGCGAAAATTAAACAATAGCAATCCGAGACAATAGTTTTAGCCAACGTTTTAAACAAAATGGTTTCCAGTGCTACGAACTTCTGAGGCACATTTTCTGACGCCGGAACGTCGGGCATTTAACTGCGGCGAAAGAGATCACGCGTAACGAATTAGTAATACTGAATAAGTATTTACTCCCCTAACAGCACAGGTGGTGCTGGAAACGTTGCTACAACGTTACAATGTGCTAAGTTCGTCACAGACTATATAAACATGTTGCCTACATGTGCCAGAAACGTTACAGCTGCAACGTTGCAGAGGAAACCTAGCAGCACGTTGCCTGCACGTGCCAGAAATGTTACAGTAGCAACGTTGCAGAGGAAACCTAGCAGCACGTTGCATGCACGTGCCAGAAATGTTACAATTGCAACGTTGCCGAGTAAACCTAGCAGCACGTTGCCTGCACGTGCCAGAAACGTTACAGCTGCAACGTTGCAGAGGAAACATAGCAGCACGTTGCCTGCACGTGCCAGAAATGTTACAACTGCAATGTTGCCGAGGCAACCTA
>PNEQ01127578.1:0-29136 GCA_003012365.1 Medauroidea extradentata | reverse complement strand
GCACGTTGCCTGCATGTGCCAGAAATGTTTCAGTAGCAACATTGCAGAGGAAACCTAGTAGCTCGTTGCCTGCACGTGCCAGAAATGTTTCAGTAGCAATGTTGCAGAGGAAACCTAGTAGCACGTTGCCTGCACGTGCCAGAAACGTTACAACTGCAATGTTGCCGAGGCAACCTAGCAGCACGTGCCAGAAATGTTTCAGTAGCAACGTTGCCGAGGCAACCTAGCAGCACGTTGTCTGCACGTGCCAGAAATGTTACAATTGCAATGTTGCCATGGAAACCTAGCAGCACGTTGCCTGCACGTGCCAGAAACATTACAATTGCAACGTTGCAAAGGAAACCTAGCAGCAAGTTGCCTGCACATGCCAGAAATGTTTCAGTAGCAACGTTGCCGAGGCAACCTAGCAGCACGTTGCCTGCACGTGCCAGATATGTTACAATTGCAACGTTACCGAGGAAACCTATCAGCACGTTGCCTGCACGTGCCTGAAATGTTACAATTGTGACTTTCCCCACCATACCAGTTAATTTCATTTCTGACCAACAGATGCCATACATGAATAACGGCTATTATTTTATATTCACATGTACAAATAATCAAAAAATTGTGTGTTTTACATGAGCTAATGTGGTATCCCATTTACTGTAATATAAAAATCTTAAAAGTTGGGAAACAACATTTCACATTGTAAAACTGTTTAGTATTCGCTTAATTATGACAGGGTTGTTAAGCATTTTATTTTGTTTAAGTACCATTAATAGTGGAATACTTTTCATATCACTGATTGTGCATCCAAATGACCAATATCAATACAAACAATGGTAATTTTTCGTACTTACATTTCGTCATCATTCTGACATTAAGTGGTGATTATGTAAATATTTGCACTTTGCGCAAAGGTGTATGGAAGATAAAAAAAAATGAACCTAGAAGTATTGAAATAAGGCGCTGGCGACGTGCTGGCGAAGTGCGGGAAACGTCACATTGCAACGTTGCCTGCACGAGACGTTGGCACGTTGCCGGCACCTATTCTGCACATTTCTGGCACATCACAGCACGTTGTAGCAACGTGCAGGATGTGTGCTATTAATGTGCTGGCAACGTCACATTGCAATGTTGCCTGCACGAGACATTGGCACGTTGCCTGCACCTATTAGGCACATTTCTGGCACATCACAGCACGTTGTAGCAACGAGCAGGATGTGTGCTATTAATGTGCTGGCAACGTCACATTGCAACATTGCCTGCACGAGACATTGGCACGTTGCCTGCACCTATTCTGCACATTTCTGGCACATCACAGCACGTAGTAGCAACGTCACAATGTTACAGTGTAACGTGCAGGCAACGTACAGGCAACGTTGCCGTGCTGTTAGGGTCATAAAGTTGGCAAATACCATTATCTAGGATTGTCATAGAATATTTTATCTATATTGGCTTCGAAAAAAGCGTAGAAATCAATTGATGTTTTCAGCGTTTAGTTATCTACTACACACTCTTAAGTTGCTCTATTATGGCGTATTGTCCCTCACTAGCGTTGGAAACCTTACATTTTCTGTTTACTCTGTTATTGCAAATATTATTATTTTCAAATCCTAAGAGAATATAATATCGATAAACCTTCACATAAATAAGATTAAAATAGTTTTATTCTGAAACCATTTTTAAAATGCAAAAGGTTATTTTAGCTATTTAGATAGTGAAAATTTAATTAAGTCAGTAATTCGCGAAAATTATATATATATATGTATATATATATATATATATATATATATATATATATATAATATTTGTAAACCTAAACTTCATTAAAGAAACAACTTCAAGACACACGTGACTTGTATAAACACGTAAATTCCGCATTATTTGGCGACAGGCTATAATCCGCTGGCCTATACTCACACGAGCACACCACGTGACATTGGTTCCTGATCTTCGTATCTTTGTATGTCTGCATTACAAGATAGTATGTATTTTACTGTTGACGTACCATTGGTTGAAGAGGTCCTTTGAAGCGCGCCACACGTATTTTCGGTCAACAGCAGATGTCGGATGAGAACACAGGAGTCCAATCTGCTCTTGAATAGTAACTTAACTCGAGTTGAATGTGTCTAATAATACGGAATGTCAATATCTGCTGCCGTTTGATTTTCAAAATAATACAAAAACAACGTGAATAGGAACCTGTGTCCTCATGCGCTGACCAGAATCACTCCACTTCTCTTCTGCAGATGGTTCGGAATATAGTGAGCACTATTGAAATCCTAGTTACTTTACCTTTCCGATAATTTCCAGTTTCCTGCCACTTTTTAACACGAACAAAGCTACCTAAATAGCAATTGAATTGTGTAAACTGTAAAAAACCTTCCTACAAATTTTAGGAAGTAATTAACCTAAACGCAGTATAGAACTGTTACCTTACTTCCGCCTTGTAAATATTCAAACTTACACAGTTGTTACAATACAAGTCAGGTATCTTCAGTATACATTTGACTGTTTTATAAAAAGGTTTAGGAGTGCTACCATGGATGTCTGGGAAACTATTCTACCATACCTACTTTCTTAGCGCTCCTATACGCACGTCGTGTGGCAAATTTACAAACAATTTTTTTTTTTTAGTGTAGATAGTTCCGTAATAAAAAGTCAACGTCCGATTTCTTAGTAAATAATATTTTGAAAAGATTTTTTCAAAGGAAGTTGTCTTCAAGCATAATACTCACTTTATCACGAACTGCGTATAAGAGCCTGCGGGATGGTTGCCGAGGTTCCTGTGGGGGCGCCTCGCGGAAACATGGCGGACAGACGGATGGGACGCAGACGAACCAGTTTGTTTAGAAGAGCGCTGCGACCTTGGGCTTCTCTGCAAATACTGCCTCGACGCTCGCTAGAGACGAACGCCAGATTTAACACACATCTGGCGCGCCTTGGCAACTACGGACATCCAGATCTTTGATAAATGTTTACTTAGTGCCCGCCTCCACTGGAGTTCACGTCTGGCCGAGCCTAGTATTCTTCAACTGCGAGGGGTGCGGGCAGATTTATTTTTTGCACTCGTGCAAGACGCAGCTGAGCAAGTTCTGACCATGTATAAGATTCATACTAGGAGGGAATGGTTTGACAATGCACTGAAACCAGTTTTTCTGAAGTACACAGTAACATAAAATTGTACTGCTACAAAGAATTTTTTTTGAAAACTATTTTCCAAAACAATCTTTTTATAAGTTTACAAATAAATATTGTAAACTTTACTGCAGATACTTGTAAATATACGAACATGTCGGTATATTTTCGAGTAGCAACAGTAAATTCTTCTACATTTTACAACTTGTTTCAATTGTCACATAATTTTTTTGGAGAACCAGTTTCCTGTGTATGTGTATTAATTTTTTTTTTTGTAAAAGTACTAAATATTTTGTTAAAATGTGGCACACCGTCAAAGGTTGTTTTGTTTTACATCAAACACACTACTTTTAAAATACATCTCGCTAGTCCCCACAGAAATTTCGACAGTTAAGAATACTTTAATTACCTGCGACATTCTTACTGTTTTGGCTACTCTGATAAATGTTCGCAAATTAGTTTACAAACTTTTACTTGTAAAAGGGCAGTAATTTTTCACTGTAATTTTACTTGTAAAAGTACAATTATTTGTTACTGTGCAGGGACAGGAAATTTTCGCGAACTATTTTAACGCCTTACATAACACATCTGCAGCTCAATACATCATGGCCATTGGCCGTGTGTATTTGTCCAGAGACGTCGCTCGTTTGCCTGTTGTCAATCAAAGCAAGGTTACATCGACTCACGTGTCTTTGCCAGTAATAGAACACCAAGAAGCTGAAGACCTGAAAACATCCAATCACTGACAATCCAGTAGAGTAACAGGTGTGAACACAAGGCGTTGCACTTAGCGAACATTTCCTGTCGCTAGTCATAACCACAGTTATTCCATATTAGTTCTTAAATACTATGTCCCTGATACAGGGCAGATTGCTCATGCAACAGTATTTTCTCTGTGTGTTTTCTAACACATTTCTCTTGTTAAACATGTGTAGTCTTCCCGGTGAAATGCGGGGCGGGGTTCTTCCTGGGATGATGCTCTTGGAAGTTATTGTTGAGAAGAGAGATGGTGTTTCCAAGCCCAAGTTTCCTCACGCCTGAGCGGTAGTTGCCAACAAAAAGTTTTCACGGTTATTCAGCCCGAGGGAAGTACGGAATCATGCGTGATAAACCTTTCTATCGTACGCATAACACCATTTAGTTTCTTTTAACTCCGGAATATTTGCATTGAATTTTGCATCATCTTATATATAACATTTAAAACAATTGCAGAAATATCTTAAGAAATTTGTTCACGCAATCGAGTTTGACATAATCTGTCTAGCTACCACCATTGTAATTATGACGGTTGTCTACATTAACCGTCTACCGTTAGGATAACTTTGTAGCGACATATCTAGGCTTAAGGTCTAAAGAAAATTTGTTTTTAGCAGTGATTGCTTTTTATTTTATCATAGCGTGACCGCAATTTACAGGCAAATTGACTGATTTAAAGAGGCAGCTTTCATGGTGCACATAGATATTTTATTTGTCACAACGAACGTGCTATAAATAAAAATAAGGGTTCGCAACTTGTATAATTAGTCAGTTTACTCCTCTCGCTTATTCTTACCCGTCTTCCTTGCTCCGTTGCCAACTCTAATTCTGACACGTTTGTTGATTGTTCCTGTGTGCATGTCTATCGGCTACCAGTGTGTGTGGCTTGCGCGCTTTTTTAGCGATTTAGACTGTTCCTACATAACATGCCGAATAACATACAACATTTGGAGTCACCAGAACGGATGTAATATAAGTATTTTGTTTGATAAGTATTCAAATATGGTATTACACAGGTTTTTCTTTCATTCTAATTTTGCATAGAGGGTCTATTAATTCTGCAGAACTAATCAACTTGGTGGTTACACTTGGGCAACCAGGTTAAGATAGTGCTTTTTATATAGTTTTTTTTGACCGAGCCGTGAATGAGGCCGCGTTGGATTTAAGATTGTGCGTTCTTAAATGTCATTGGTGTATTTGGCAGTTTGATTACACCGGGAAGTTTTGTTCTGAAATGGGGAGCTTATGCTCATTAATGAGTTAGCGCCTCAGGCAGTGTTTTTTTTTTTTTTTTTTTTTTTTTTTTGGTCGTGCCACAGCGCACTGAAATTATTACGCGAAATTGAAGTGTTTTATTAACTAAGGGACTAAATGCATTGGTTTGTCAGCTTTGTGGGCAGAGCTTTTATGGTCTGCTGTGCATTAATTGTTCTTTTCCAGGGTTTCCTATGCTGATCTATACCACTTTCTTATTCAGCAAGTTAATACATTGTTTCATGGCAACGGAATACTGTATCACTTTCCAAATATGACATTTACAAGTTGTCAAAAAGTACGCTCGTTCGGTGGAGTACACTACGTTCAGGTGTGCGAGCTGGCCTCACAGTGCGCAGTTATTAGCCTAGTGCCAGCAGCTGCAGAGTCAAGTTGGCTGGAACTGGCCGCGAGAGAGAGAGAGAGAGGGGAGAGTAACGTGAGAGCAGCTGACGTCAGTACGGCAAATAGGCACGCAAGGCTAAAAGGCCGCAAACACGACACGTACACTAGGTACTAACTAGACGTGCCGTCATGTGTGCTGCGAGCTATGTTCGCTCGCGTACATCATCCAGCCTGCTTCCTCTCTGCTGCGATACTGAGTACATTGTACGAGTCGCCTTTCCTAATTGTTTTCTACGTGTAATTATTTGCTATAAGTGGTTAGGGATAAAGTTAGCACTCAAAAAAAGCCATGCTAAATTTCTATTTCCAGCCAATTTGTATCTTTCCGCGCGTAACGGCTGAGAGAATGTCTAATCTCTGACGACACGTCAACTTGATGTTTGCGCGTGTAAGATAACTTGTGCAGTCAGTAGGAACCTATATAGGCCTAAGTTTGATTTTTTAAAAAAAGTTCATTAATTATATAATACACGGAACTATATACGGCAATTGGCTGCCAACCGTGCAACGAATAAGGTAACTTTTGATGTAAAATTATTTACAGTAACTTGTAGTGATTTTTTTCGGAGGTTAAGTGCTCACTTTATCCCGAACAACCTTTATATTACTACTGCGTAACGTCGATTCTGATAGCTAGGGACACTGATTTATCTCGGGAAAAGTTGACTGTTTACTATGCTTCAGTACAACTGATTCATATCTGACTTTCTTCTGTCGTCCCCATCTGACTGCGCAATGATAACTGTGTTGCGCCGCTACTGAATATTTGTTTCTTGCGTTTAAACTACATGACCATCAAACAAGACAGGCCAATCACTGTATTGTAAAACACGGTGGCATGAAATATTCTTCCGGTTTTTTAGCATCTCCACAGATAGCTGAAATTTCGTGGTCGCCGCAAATGTTAGGAAGCTGGTGTAATGTAACTGATTTTATTTCCGCTAGGTTGATACCTTTAAACATGTTAAAACTGATTGATCGTGAATTTGACACTTAAGTTACCTGCTGCTTTTTATGTACTCGTACCAATCAGTCGCATTTTACTACTATGTAGTAGTAAAACCATAACTGTTATGAAAAATACACATGTTGTGTAATGCTTGTTTCAAGCTAGATTTCATAATTAACCTGGAGTGTGAGAGGTTCAAATAGTGATCATTCATTACCTGTCTTGTAAGATGGCTGCATGCATACAATCTATAACACAAGTGAAAAGTTTTGCCCCTATCCTGTTTGCTGTGCATACATGTGTAAATCTTATTACTTCACTCATTGTGTCTCGGCTTCTGTCATATGGTTTATTCCACTAACTAGTTCACAGTTCTGCAGGAAAGTCTCTGTTCGTTGTGCACAACAATTCGGTTGCAAATAAATGTTATCTTTATATATAGAATAGTAGCCATAAGAATATACATTGTTTTGAGCCTTGTCTGATACTCAATGTACAAAGTACAGGCTGCCACACACAAATTACAAAATACATAATCAAAGTCTCGAAGTTATCCGATAACATCAAGGTACAGTGCTAAGCGATGTAACACAGTAAAACAAAGCAATATTTAATATGGCATGGTGTATTGCATAATATAAATTGACAAGAGATATTTAATTATTAAAGTACTAATAAAATATTTAATATTTTATAACAATCGATGAATTCGTCAGTGATATAGGATCATACATTAGGCACTAATTGGTAATGGAAAATCTTAAATTAGTTTGCCTTATATGAATGGAGATTCAGGCCGTGTCTCAATTCACTCAGTGTGTGTTCTCTCGCACACTCTTTCTCTCTCGCAAATACGTCAGAGAGAGTGCTCTCTGGTCGTCTCAATTCGTTGGCGAGAGTGCGAAAGAGCGAGAGATTACAGCTATGGTTTGAGGTTATTGAAGAAATGTATATCACATATTGCTAATATTTCAATATTTAAAACATGAATAATTATTTACAGTGACCCCGATAATTATGGCGAGAAGTTGTGTAAACATTTTCTGCCCCAATATACGTTTAAATACACAAAACACAAAATTATGGTATCGCCTATAAACAGTTATTCGCTGCGAAATACGACCCTGGTAAGTTTAAAATTATTATTTGAATTGCGTACAAATATATTTGATGTGTCTAAAGCTTGTATTAATAAAATTTACGCACTTTTTACCTTTGCATCGTTTGTTTACAAACTCGAGAGTGCATCGTCCCAATTGGAGAGAGAGAGAGGCAGATAGCTCTCTCTCGTGGTAATGCGAAAGAGTGCTCTCTCCAGAGAGTACTCTTTAAATTGGGCCACGGCCTCAGTTGTAATACCATTAAAATGCATTTAATCTCGTGTGGAATTTGTTAGGCCTCCGAACGTGAATCTTAAAACCGCTCTAGGACTAAGTATACTTATGGAAAACTCTTGGAATTTATTAAGGTTGCCCTGGACAAATAATAGTTCTGTAAATATATGTGCATGGTATTGGTAAAAATCTTCCAATATTTAGGTGTGAGGGTTTTATGGACATTTAACAATGAGGTCTTAAGGCGGCCGCCATCACACGCTTCAAATGCTTTGCAATGTGTTCGTAAACAGGTTTTTTTTCTGCGAACGTATTCCACGTGCGCCCATTGTGCTAACGTACGAAAAAAAAAAAAAACTTCAGACAAGGTCGGAACCTCATTGTTAAGACGCCACGCTCATTAAAAACTCTGTTTCTAAGCCCTACTACATAGACAAAAACGACCTTTTTAGACTTCCGTACTTCAAAATGTACAAACTCAGATTGCGACCTGCACTGAACTTGCTTACAGACTTTCCAACAATAAAATTATATGGTCACCGCTTAGTGCCCCACAGTAAAAACCGTTCGGCGGGAAGCTTGCACGCTAGTTCAGCGCTTGGCTTGTTGAGGCGACGCGGCATTTGCTGCGCGCTTCAAAGTCGACCTTACTGCTCCGTCGCTTTTGAGCCTCTCACGCGCGGGTAGGCGGGCGCGGTCTATCGCAATTTTCATCACCATTTTTTAAATTTTTTATTTGTATCAGATATTTTTTTCTTATTTTAGACACAAAATGTGACTAAATTTGGCTCTTATGAAATTTTTTTACCTCTCAGTTTTCGCGTAATGGCATTGTACATTTATAAAACATAATTTTAAATCAACACCTTTAAAAGATAATTATTAGTATTCATGGTACATTATGTATTTTCCACAACATTTTAATATCACTGAGTTATTGTGGCCAATGATTACACACTAGACAACTTACTTGATATAACCTTGCCTATGGTTTTATACAATTCTTAGAGAAGGTGATTTATCGCGGGAAAAGTTGACAGCTTACTAGGCTTCAATATTATGTATTCATTTCCGACGCTATTGTTTCGTTACTGGCGAGTCCCTATTTGACTGGGCCAATGATAGCTCTGGTGAACTACTACTGAGCGTCTGTGATTCGTCTGTAAAGAACTACACCGTGGCACATAACCGTCAGCCAACAATACATGACGCAGGACGCTACACTGATTTGCAGAACACGCTGGCAGAAAACATTCTCGCGATAAATCACCTTCTCTAACAATTCTCTTTTACCTTTATAATTAAGGTGTTGGCCCTGTTTAGTATGAAATCGTATATTACAATTGCTACAATTTATTATGTCCACATTACTAAAGGATTTACATAATCTACTGTAAATTCTTCATTTACGATGGACAACCCTATGATGAGGAATGTTTACTACATCACTTATGTTTGCAAGATCCGCTAACAACTTCTTCAATGTCACTGTGGTCGCATACATATAACAGCATTGATATTGTTTTTGTTTTACATGCGGATTCTGTGGCAAATCCAATAATATTTATAATACTATATGGCATGGAATATTTGTCTTAGTTTTTCCCCCTGTAACTTCAAAATATACTGCAGTAGTAGTGAACATTTGAGTGGTGAAGCATGAAATGTTGTAGGGCAAGCGGTGGTTTAGTCACTTTACAGAACTCTCTCGCCTGTGAAAACATTTGACTGTATAGGGGCACATACAGTACACAGCAAGTAGAGTAAAAGACGACGAACAAATTCTGCAGTCCATCTCGGTCTCGGTAACAACACTGCCACGTGCTTGGAACATCACCATGCTTCACCACTAGTACATTTCAAGATGTCAAGGGGATGCAATAATTCTCACAATTCCATGGCCCAGATCGTAATGAAACCATTCGTAGCCTAATATTTGTGTGGATGCTGGTAGGCTGTACTTAATGGTGGAATGTGTGTTGCAGCACGGACAGCGGCTGGGACAACCCATTCCGGCCTGACGGCGACCTGAGCCGTGAGGCGGACCAGATCGTGGAGTTGATCAAGGGCGGCAAGCCCATCACGCCGACGCCAGGGAGCGTGGCGCCCAAGCTGCCGTCCGTGTCCGACGACCAGGCGGACGGACGGGCGACGGCAGAGAACGCGGCGCCCACGCTGGCGACTCCCGCCTCGACGCCAGCGCCGCAGAACCAGCCCAACAAGGTGTCGGGGGGCGCGAACGGCGCTGCCCCTTGCACCGAGGAGAAGCAGGCCGTGCAGCAGAGCGCCGCGGCGCCCGTCGAGGTGAAGCGCGAGACGGTGGTGCCGCCCAGCGATGCCTCCCAGGTGGAGCACGTCGTGCTCAAGAAGAAGCCAAAGTGCAAGTGCTGCGTTATACAGTAGGCGGCGCCGCTCGCCAGAACACGTATTCGTCCCGGTGCTCGCTCTTTCTTACGGTTCTTCCCTTCTTTGTCGTTCATGTGCCGCCGCTGAGCAAATGCTTTATTTTTACCTATTGTAATGCATGTTTTTGCACTTATTTAGTCTCATGATTTGTGTTAGCAAGTATATATGTTTATAGTTGTTACTCCCCCTCGCCCTACACATTGTTACGTGCATCACAGGTTGCAGTTTAATGTGGTGCTAAAATAGTGTCCCAACATTTTTTTAATGAAACGGATATTTTGGAATTTAAATTATACAAATCTCACTAACTTACACATTTAAAACTCAAAGTTTTGTACTGCATTTCTAAGCTCTAGATTCCTTTGTGCCAGTTCTCGGGCACACAGTATGTTTATTTTGTATTAGATATTGGTTATTACTGCAAGAAGAGTGTTGTGCACATTTGGGGAAATGGACTGATGAATTGTGGATTACCAAAAAAATAAATAAATAAAAAAAAGCTGTGGTTGAAGCACTTGTGCTAATTTATAAATGTGTATAAGAAGAAATTTATATGAAAGTATTGAAACAGAGTTTCTAGAAGTGACATTATTGTGAAGATATGTATTTACATGTGGTGCATTTTCCCAGCTTAACGCTTCTGTTGAACAATGGAGTCTTGATCGTCAGACAGTTGAAGATACAACATATGCATAGTTGTTTCAGAGTAAATATTTTTTGAGATATCTGTGAAGATGTTGAGATGGTTGAAGCGACATACCCTGCATCACACCTTTAAAGTAGAACAGTGCGATGGTGGTGCTTTGCAACAGTTTGAAGTGCTGCTTGCAGCAGGCTGTTCAACCTGCTGCATACATATATTATCTGTAAAAATGTAAGACCCATGTGATCTTAAGTTTAGTTTGATGTTAGGGAGAGTAAATATACAAAAAGAAAATAAAACTTTATCATATTAATTTAATCTTAACATTGGTTTTTTAATGTAAATCTTTGTGTTTCTAAAACTTTTTAAACTGACTTTAAATATTACATTACCTTGTAATTGATAATATGTTCTTTATTTCCTATTCCCTTCGTACAGTTTGAATTTACATATAAGCCTACCGGCAGAACTGTGCCGCACTTCTGAATGAATCTTATGATCTCAATTTTGGGTAAGGTAAGTAAGCTTATTGTCACATCGACTGCGAGGTCATTAGAGATGGGTACACACAACTTGCTATAAGATACGAGCTGGGAGAAAAGTCGGTCATAGCCAAGGAACCATTCCAGCATTAGCCTTGAACGATTTTGGGAAACCATGGAAAACAGAAATCAGGATGGCCGGAACCAGGAATCGAACTCGGGTCCTCCCAAATGCGAGTCTTAACTTGTTACCATGGTTCCACCTTTCTCTATCTAAATTTTGGAAAAGGTGCAGAAGGGGAGGGGCAGATGGCCGCAATGGAAGGTGATTGAAGGGGAAGAGGAGGGGGCCGAGTCAACAGACTAGACTCCAGGCCTGAGCGCACTGCTGTGATGTCACCACCAGTAGGCCATCTTTCCTCCGCGGTGCGCTATAGGCAGAATTCTGCTATCCTGCAACTCTCAGGCTTTACGAAGATCGTGCACAAGATTTGGAATATGTTTCACTGAAACTTCAGTCATTAATACAATGGTAAAGAAGACTCTCACTCAAATGGCTTATTATAGCACCAAATGTACATGTAAACGTAGTTGAAAATGTTTTTTGCTTAATGTGAATAAATCCGATGTAGGTGTAAGATAAAACAAGTAATGTAAATAATCATTTTTAAGACGTTTAGTGTAAGAGGGATGCAATCCTGGATTAAGAGTTTTCCACAAACCATTTACGGAAGTTCCATTTTTTTTAAAATTTGAATTATCGGATTCCCAAACAAAATTTGATGTACTTCACATTATTTTTTTCTTGCCATCATAAGTATCACATCCGTCATAATTAATGGGAAATAAATTAACAAACTTCAGTGACTACACAATATGTACGCACCATGTTACTTTCTGAAATGTTAATAAATATATATTATTAATTATTATTCACTATCCGCTAAGACAGCCTTATATTTAATGATATTTTATTATATTGTACAGCCTAAAGACTTCAAAATGGTTCATTACACTCACCCGTACGTTAATTTTATCAAATGTAGGAGTAAAAATTCAAATAAATTTCAAACATACACAGAAATAAACAAAGATAAAAACACAAGTCACTCGTGATTAAGTAAATACAAAGTTCTGACAGAGAAAATAAACTTGAATGCATGTTATAAAATATGAATTAATAGTTCAAATATATAAATGATTTTGTGGTTACGTCAACAAATGAACACTTAGTACAAATTAATTGGTTTATTTACACAGTCTTACTGCCAAGGTTTGCAAGTTCACCAAAATAAAAAGATTGGGTATCTTGTCAAAAATAATTAAAAACACATTCTCAACAATACTAATACGACAAACAAATTCATACTACTGAGTTAAGAGAAAATTTGCAATATTATCATAAAGGCAGATGATTATCACATTTAGTTATACAATAATAACTACGATACACCACATACTTATTAACTCAATGGTTAAAAATTAATGTATATGAATATCACATTTCTTCCACGAAACCTGTTACTTTGTGTGATATTTAACACATCAAAGAAAAAGTTGCACCATTTTCACACCACAGAATAGATTTAAAAACTCATTTTATTCGCCCTTATGGATGAACATTTCGCCAAATCTATTAAAAAAAAAAAAAAAAAAGAGAGAGAGACTTGTATGTATGAAATTCGGTCATCTGCTACAGTATTCACGAAATTTTATTTTTACGACTCCCAGCTTGTACAAAACACAGAAGTGTTAATACTTGTCGATATGATTGTCATTCAAAATACAAACAATACTGTTTAATAAAACATGTCATAGAATAAGGAAAATCACCTCACATACAAGCAAACAACATACTTATAAATAATAAATAAAAAAAAAAATTTGAATGGGTTAAAGTTATAAATACATAACTGTTCATTACAATCCATATTCTATTATCTACATGTTGATAAGTACTCGAGCGCATGATTTGTAGTTATACAAAACACATATTTACAAATGCAACATTACTTAAATTAAGATGATAGTTTTCTGTCACATTTAGTTAAAGTGTCCCTGTAGTCCATTTGCGGTAACTTTACCCTTTTTTTAGTAAAAAGTTTGGAAAGTCGCCCAACAAGTAGCATTCAAGTTTTTTCAATACTTAAAATTTCGTGAGGTTTTAATGCTTGAAACTAGTTAAAAATTAATAGAATTGTACATCAACATAAAATTACAGTAAGTTATTTTCGCTGTAAGCATGAATTTGAAAACGTCGATACAAACACCATAATGGCAGTACATAGTTGAAAGAGTAATTGAGCAGAAGGTAGATGCGGGATCTATTTTTTGTGGTTGTTTTAAAATAAGTATTTTGTGTTGATGCATTTACATTTTCAAGCAATGCTGATGGTAATATATTTAATTTACTGTCAACGTTATAATATTTTATTGCTTGATACGAGGTAGTATGGTGTGTTATTTATTTTTGCTTCCAGAAGGAAATGCAGAGCATTGCAATATTTATATTTTCTTTTTTTAAGCTTCGTTCATTTTATGTTCAATTATTGAAATAGCTGTATTATTGTCAATGATGATTTTTGTTATGTTATTTAAAATAACAGAAACAATTAGAATTTATTGGTTTGTGGACGTACGCCGTTGCTCATGTTTTTGCTGATCAAACCTATGTTGGATCACAAATAACGAAAAACAAGAAATAAATATATAAATAAATACATATAATGCAGTCAAAAATAGAAAAAAATGCAATCCTGGAGGATTTGTAAAAAAAACTGACAAATCCTCCATGATTGCTTTTTTTCTATTTTTGTGTTACATATTTTTTTTTCTTGTTAATTTTTCGTTATTTGTCATCCAACACAGGTTTTATCAGCAAAAACATGAGCAATGGCGTACATCCACAAACCAATAAATTCTAATTGTAAACTTCCATTGCAACAAACATTTAAAAATCTCCACTGAAACAATGTTTCAATTTTAAAAGTGTGCAGTGGCATTTTTTCTACTTACTGCACTTTCATTATGGCTACTGTTTTCTCCGTTCTAGCTTAAAGTTTGATATGTAAATGCAGGTCGAATGGTTTTTTTCTTCTAATTGTAAATTGCTTTAATCAAATTATGTATTTATAATACTAACACATGTATTTGTTATAAGGTTGGAGCTTATATTCAGGATATTTTATATGTTTATGTAGAACTAAATGAGGTTTGCAGAAACAAAGAAAGTCCATAAAAAAACAACAAAAAATTTGTACAGAAACTTACGCTGTTAAAAATAATCATTCATGTATAGGAAAACACAAAAAGAAATAGAAGACAAGTAAAGTGATAAAAATTGCTCCTGTTTGAGTTGGTTTTTTAAAATATAGTACAACAGTTAATTCCTTTCAATATTTTGCTAATAGGAAAAAAGTAAATGGAATTTACCAATATCGTATAAAACGTGAAGCTTTACTTTCAATTTGCCAAGTAAAAACAGAAAGGTTACTTGGTAGTTTTCTCTCTACCTATAGTATACTGAATACTTAACACTCAACAGAAGAACTTCCGCAGGGTTTCAGACACCAATCACGTTACCGCAAATGGACTATAAACAAAGAATACACGGAAATGACTTTTTTTTTTATAGCATCTATAATTTTTTTTCTTTCCGCCTGTATTTGCTTTGCTGGTGGAATCAATTATCTTCTTGCAGTAATTTTTAAGAAGTGTGTTGGTTGAAGCCCATATTAACATTTTCACTATATCTTCTGCTAAATGGCTGCTTGCACATCTATCCTAGCATATCTGATCTTCACTACACAATTAACTCGCAGTCATGTATGCAGCAACTTATCTCTGATTAGAACAAGCTAAAAACTATTTTTTGAACTCTGGTTCTTCTAGTTGCTAACAATTACGTAATTATAAAGTACAATATTTACAACAAATATTTGTGGATACAAAAGTCCACCTCTAAGTTTTTGATAAGCTTGTACCACTTCTCGGTGTTAATCAGTTTATCAATAGTGAGATGTTCCTTGCAAGAGTCACACTACTGAATGCGCACAATATCCAGCTAGATAAGTGATCACTGGCAAATATGTTTATTCGGCCTTTTCTACATCTGACTATTACAGTTAAGACCCATATAAATTATTTTCTATCATGTCCGAATCACTTGCATGTGTGAAAATGGCCCATATAGTTTCATCATCAAAAGAATTAATTTCAATTTTCCCATGTCTTTCAGAGTTCAAAGACAAACGCAATAAACTTCAAAGACTTAGTTTTTTCTCTACCTCAAATACTTGCCGTATTGTAATATGATACTGAGATCTAGCCAACTGTCAATATTTACCACATCTTTCTTTCAACGCATCAGTCTGAAACTTTGCTGACAAAATGTATTTCATTCCTAATTCACTTATGCAGTAATCTGCTACTTCAACTATAGCATGCGTGGTTAGTTTCAGTGCGGACATATTCTCTCCGCTGAGTTTCCCAGACGTCTTTTGAATTTCATTCCACCTTTCCAACCAGGAGATAAGAAAGTCATGTTCCTACGAAAGTTTGTCCATTCTCTGCATTCGTTAGTGGTTGTTGCATGTCTCTTAAGCGTTCACCTTTGTGTGGAGTTTGAACATTCATGATTTTCCACCACGTAGTGACGATGTCAATGAAGCTTGCAGTGCTTTCATAATGTGGCAACTTGTGTTCTTGTACGAATACCCTTAATGCTTCTGAAAATTTCTCGTTAAAAATTTGGCAAACTAACTTCACATTTTGCCTCTCTGTTTGATGGCCAAAGAGATTTCAAGGACAAGCCATGACCATACTTGAGAAACTTTCCTGTCTCCAAACTGTACAGATCCCTCAGAACAGCAAATGATGCAATTAATACGGACTCGTCTACACCTTCAAAGTTGGGGTACAAAAAACAATGTCCATGATTACGTTGATTCAACCAGTTGGTCCTGATATTTTTGAACAAATGAACTCCAACTATGTAGAATAAGGGTCGTTCGGCATCTGCAGGATGGGGGTATACAATGCTGATATCATGGTTAGGTGCAAATAATGACATGGCTTTCCTGTTTATAGCATTGTTATCAGAAATAACCTTGAAGCGTCGATTCAGGCGCCTTAAATCAGCGTTTGGTTCATCCCACAGCGCCAGTTCTCTGCTTACCAAAAGTGGGCCACTTGGCACTCGTGATCCGTCTCCGGCTTCATCCTCAAGCAAGCCGGGGTTCTCGCCCATTTAAAGTTTGAGAATAGGTTGAGGCTTTTGCAGTCCCTACACATACTGATTGTCGGGATCAAGCCAGCTTTTGCCCTTTTGCTCCACACTAGGTTTCTGTCCTCGCTGAGCTAGCCTTAGGACCTCTGGGTTATCATTTGACAGGTGCACTTTCTTCAAAATGCAACGTAGAACTTCACCTGTCAGAGTACTTACTGGTAGTATATGAACCACATCTTTATACGATGACATAAGACTTTGAATCATAACAGTATGAGTGCTGGAAGCCAACTTTTGGCCATCAAAAGACGAGCCAACAATATTACCGCCTTTGTAGTCTAAATACTGTTAGATGTGGATTTCATCGACCATCAGATTGACATGAAGTTCATGTGGTTTTAGTTGAGACTTTCTTCTGTATGTACAGCAGAAAGTTTTATGGTAGAGATTTTCATTCTCTGGCCCAATATATAACGATGATGAAATTCTTTTTAAGGTACTTTGGTGTGGAAGAATTATATTTCCTGTGTCTCTAATGAACTTGTTTGCAGAGGGTGATAGAAAAAAAGGAAGTGATGCAAATACAATGTCCTCGGGTAAATACACGTTTCGTTTTTTACATTAGCTTCAGCTGAGAAGCTATAAACTTGAAAAAATGTTCATGTACATATATTTTCCCTAAAGGAATCAAAATCACCTATAACAAGCTTTATAAATGAGATATGCTTTGTGGACAATTTTTATTGCAACGCAAGGGATCAGAAAGTGATTTAATCAACTGTAAAATGGAAGATATTTCATTGATGTCAGACACCAGGAATGTTTGCTCCACCTTATCTACCACAACCGAGTAACGTAATTCTTGTGTCGTTGAAATGTTAAGGTTAACGAAAATCATCCAGATTTCTTTCACAATCTTGTCGCAAAATTGCGAAATGTTAACATTTTCACAGAAAATCAACTGTTCAAAATTTGAGAACTTGTGTTTTTCATTGTAACGCTTCTCTGATTCTACACTGGCCATGATTGCGCACTCTAGAGATTCATTTTCTAAACAAATTTTCTTCTATTTGGGTGTTTCTCTGCTGCTACCTTCCTTAGACATGTATGTAGAACAAGTTGAACAACCTGAGAATTTTGATGGAATGACACCATCCCTAGTTTGGGTTTAGACGGAGGAGCTTCGAACAGCTTCCCAGTGTTCTTTCGCCACAGTAGCGTGTTTTCCAAAAACATTAGTTTCCTTGAAATGAACATGGCAAACCTAAAAATTAAAACAATTATGTTTAGTGTCATGTCGATTTGCATGGAAACATTGTAAACAAAAGAATCGCATGTAGGCCTAAACTATCAGTTCGTACAAAAGATATTGAAGAGTACCTCGTAAAATGTTTCGCAACTTTACAATACTGTTTTCCAATTACATAAACTTATTTTTAATGCTGCATACTAAATAATTTATACAAATGAGAACATATTGTTATTACTATAGAATAGAACAAAAGGGAAAATAAACTTTTCTGGAATCATGATGCACGTCATAGGTTTTTACTTATCAAACGATTAAGATAACGATCCTGCAATCAAAAAAGTCAATACACAGGAGACTTTTTCAAACCAGTAAGCCAATGGTTTTCTTTTGCAGTATTTATAGTATTTCTTATACCGACCTTTTTCCTCGTGTTATTTTGTGACTAAAGTTAGTATGATGGTTTGTCAAGAATTATATATATACACATATTTAAAAAAGTGAAAACGTATATATAGACCTATATCATGATATATGTTTATTTACTAAATATCCCAAGGCACTCATTTTCGGTGCAAGTTATCTAGTGTCTGCGAATTAGCTCGAAAAAATTGTACACCACATAAATGCTAACATATGAACTTCGACAACAGAAGAATAATTTCATAGTGCGACAGTGGAACCCTAGCAAATATATAGAAGAAAACGCTCAATTATAAATAAGACTGTTTTTTCCCTTCTGTATGAAATGAATGATAATTCTTTATAAATTAGTGTACAATAAAATTAAGTGAATACGTTGATAATGCTAACGTACGTAGTAGCACAGACATGATGAATGGGAAATATGTTTACAATAAACCTGAATTAAAAATTTGCCGTAAGTTTATAAACATTTCAAAATATGGTATCATAACAGAAGAATTCAGTAAACAGATAAAAATTACCACTTACAACTATCATGAATAGAAAAAAAAACATTAGCATAAATTATTTTAGAAATGAGAGTAAAATTAAATAGGCTAATGTGTAGGCTACCGTAAGCGGGGGTGACTTTGAGATACTTCAAAAAAAAACTATTTTTCGCATAAATGACAGCACTGAGTAAAGATTTTTGAGATAAATTCTAAATCATTCATGTCTAAAAGTAATTTAATTAATATTTACTACCAGTTAATACACATGGAAAATTCACCTCTGCTTACAGTAGATGGAAAGAAAATACTTAAATTTTACTTATAAGTGATAATTTCTAATTACCTCTAATCTTTGAAATTTGTCTTGCAAAAATATTTACTCATGATCATCATATAAATGCTGCTATAAAAAACAATGTTGACCTCTCATCGCTATCGGTGCAACTCACAGTTGAAATTGTCCTACCCCCAGTAGTCCATGCCTGGTAGTTTTTAAATGATTTTGACTACAATATTTCTATAAAATCTAAAGAATACCTCCAAACATCACTGTGTTTTGGTATTAATATGTCTATATTTTTGTATCAATAAATCCTCAATTTTTTTTTTTTTTTGTTTTTTCCTTCCATAAATATAAAAAATTTAGTTATGAAAACAAGAAATATTTAGTTAAAAAAAAATTATTTCTGACAATTATTACATTGTTTTGCAAACTCCTTACATAAGCTTGCGTGTGCCTGCTCAAAATATAAAATATTTTCAAAGCATTTGGTTATAATTTGAGTTATTTACGTCAATGTAATAAATAACTACAGATCATGCCTTTCATCCAAATAATGGTTACTATATTAAAAACTACCTATTATTTAAAAACTTACTCTTGACTGTTGGGTTGCTTGAAAATTTTCACGTGGTATAGCCAAAAACCACTTTATTCTCAGCTCTTCGCCTTTCGGGAAATTGAAAACATGCACATTTGGGCAGTTTTTATAACTACTACTACAGTGGGTAACACAACATTTAAACACCATATTAATGCTTCGAAAACATATGAATGAACACTGGACCACTCTCTCACAGCACAAAACGCGTATAAGCGAACACTGAGCAGAAAAAGCCGTCAGCCGATGAGATGACCGTTGCCCTACAATATGTGACGTCACTCCCTTGGAATTCATCAGTGCGCTGGCCTGGAGTCTAGTCAGTGTTGGCCGAGGGAGGGAGTGGGGAATGGATGGATGTGCAAGAAGAGAGAGGGATGGAGAAAAGGCAGAGGATGTGGTGGCAGGTGGAGGGAGGACAGTTAGATGACGTGCTGGTAGATGCGGAAGAAGGGGCGTGGACATGCTGGCTAAAAGAGTGATAGGAAAGGGAGGGGGGGGGGCTGGATGTTGCTAAGCAGTGGGAGTCTGTAGGATACGAATGATTTGTGGAGGGGGGAGAGGCAGACATTGTGAAGGTGGCTGTCAGATATAGAAGATGCTGTCAGATGTTGGGGGCAGAGAGTAAGGTGGGCAAATATTATTCTGTTTCCAATTATTGAATAAAATTTTAATTGTTGCTGAATACAGTGCACGCTATTTTTGACTTCTAAAGAGTGTCGACAAATGTATGCATTATAGCAACTAAATAAAATTAAAGGTGCTGAATAAATGGGTTGGCTACCATGTTTATAACATGCACAATTTTTTTTTTTTTTTTTTTTAGAGAATTTTAACATCAAAACACTTTGAAAGTTTACTTTACACAAGTAAATAATTAATATATATCTTTAACCATATAAACAAATACCTGTAGGTTCCTAATTAATAATTAAACATAATCTCTCTTAAATATACATGTAAATAAAAAATATGCCAATTACAAACATGAAACGTGTATCTGAAAACCACAATAAACTATAAAAACAGATACGTATTGCAACAAATAGCTCCTCGCTTAGTGTATAATACACACTTGTAACACAACCTCTAATTTTGTGACCAATTTATTGCATACATGTCGCATCCTTCATGAAAACATACAAGGTGGGCTGTTATTCCAAGTCTTTATATTTGTTTAAATCATATTTTGAACCAAGATTTTTACCCATTAACATAAAAGATGAAACAAAACTGATTGGTCTAGCAGCCAATGTAACACATTTGATGCAACTTCATTTTATAAAAATCTCTTCTGGGGTGTGTGTGTGTGTGTGTGTGTTTTTAAAAATTTTAAACTTGGAAAACTGGAGTTAGATAATTATTTTGCTTTTAAAATGGTTGTTATGACATTTACAGGCTGAAATTCTTCAATTGTCAAGGGTTGGCCAAGTCATTCTGTTTTATATTTTCCTTAAGAGCTTCGGCCCCTTTTGGTGTGCAGACAGTTGTGAGTGTGATCAAAAGGATAGTTGATAGAGGCACAGTGTTGATGTGTGTGTGTGTGAGGGGAGGGGGGCATGAAAGAAGACGGCTGTGTTGCAAGTCTATTAATTGCCTACTGGTAGTTATTTTTTAAGGGAAAACTTAATTTCTTATTTCATGTCCTGTTTAAATACCGTTACTTGGTTGCTTGGCACATTTATAAAAATTTTCATCTTTCAATGTAATTGGTTTACATATTTAAATTACTTATCACAACGTGATTTTATATATGGATAGAATCTTTCAATTCTGACACATTTTATTGCTACATAATCTTTGATTTTTTTAACACTGATCTGTTAAGACTTCCAATGTGAAAATAGATCTTGTGACCCTTGAGCGACAAATTAAATAATCTAAGCACAATGCTTTCAGCCATGCATTAAAGTGATGTTTTTGTATACAAAATTATTAAAGAATGATATTGCTAATGTAACACTTTTAGAGAGTACTTAAATGGTGGCCTGTTATATTAACTGAACTACTTAAGAGTAGGCTATCGACTGCTGCAATATGAAATAATTTTCCATTAAAATTGCTCACCTAACCCTAGTAAGACTTTTGTGCAGCCAATATTGAAAACAAATTCCCTTACTTGTCTTAGATATAAAAATAACCAAAAGAAAATCACAAAACACTTTGGATTCTATTGCAATAATACTATACCGTAACTGTTGACATGTTTTGATTGTCAGCTGGAAAGCACATGGTGGTGGAAGGATACATAATGTTTTTTTTTTACATTGCCCTACTTTTTTGTGATTTATCAAATAATGTAATTCTTATATGGTATGGACAGAATGGTGTAACAGAGAGGCGTGCTGTGTGTACCTATTGCATTTTTAAGATATTGCACAACAGGTAGGGGGAAAAAAAATACACTGACCTGTATGTTTCATCTAACATATGTATGTGTGTGTGCATGCATGCTAAATGAAAAATTCTCACTGCACTTGTCATTTATCAGGTGTATTCGTCACAATTAATATTAAGATGTAAGACCCATAAGTTCACAGTTTCACATGTTACACACACTTTTTAAGATGCTACATATCTTAAGAGTTAGGTCGACCGTACCTTTTTTTGTTTTGTACGTTTGAGGCAAGGAAACAGGGAAGGCGCTAAGTCGAATATAACCCGTGCGTCCAACACCTCCTCGCCTCTAGACGCAGGGTACTAAACTAATGTGCAGAGTTTACGTAGCAACAGTTTTTCAACGGGACTTCAACCGATGACCCTATAATTTTATTTGTGGAAAGTATGTAGTCAAGTCCACTGCAGGTTTCTATGATTTTGTTTTATGATTACGGTTGATATTTTCTCAGCCACAGCAGCATGAAAAAGTCATTTTTGGTACTTTTCAGGAGCTTGATGATCATGTTTTTAATTAACGGACTGCATTTTTAAAATCATAGGGAATTTATTTGAAGTGTTTTTTCTTTTCGTAGATAAACGCATTAGAAAAATTTTTAGTAACTATACATGAAAAATGACTATACGTACCACGCTACAACATGTCTCACGTGCCAGGTACACTAACTCTTAAGCACAGGTCACCAGTTATTTGATGCAGCTTCAGTACACAAACACACACACACACACACACACAAAAAACTGACAAACTGTTATTAAATACATACATCTTGTAAAAAGAGTTGGGAAGGAGAGATTTCGGCTAGTTCAAAATGTCTTCCCGGCAAGTTGCATGGAGCCCAGCACACTATAGCAACATCAACACATACAGAAAAGTATTTACGTCAGGATAAAATTTCCTCAACTTTACAAGATAAAAAAAATTAAGAATTTCCAGCCTTTTAAATGCAAATAAAAATTACAAAAAAAAAAAAATTAAGATAGAACATTTGAATAAATTGAATTTGCAAAACTATTTTTCAAAACCAATTTAGTAGTGCATTGCTCTGCTTTTACATATGCAAAAATTCTTTTTGCCACATATAGCTAGTGTGTTCAGCACAAATTGATGGAAGATCCATTTATTTTCATTCAGAGACAAGTTGTGCAATGTTCTGGTAGCCTCACATTCCATATACAGTACAGTGCTCGTAAAAGTACTCCCCTGCATTCTAAGAACATATTACAAGTTAGAAATAAACTGATAGCTTTTTATAAGAACATTTACAATATAAACATTTGCTTTCACAATGATTGCAAATGCAAGACGTTACTGTGAAGTTAAAGTACAGTATCAATCAAAATCTTTCCGGTGCCCCTGAACTCTTACTGTCGACGCAAACGACAAATCCAATAAACACACGTGCTGATCTCTCTTGAATGTGGAGTACACTAACTTTCTACTAGAGATGAGTTGAAGTTATAACGTTTAAAATCTGAATCCTAAAGGGGAAAAAATGAGATTTATATAATTTAAAATTCAATTTAAGTAATTAGTAATCCAAACTATGCTATAAAAACTGAGAAAATAAAATTTTGTAAAATGTATGGACGTATTCGGCACACAGTCTACAGTGTTGCAAAGCATATTAAGATTCTGGTAAACAGAGGTGTAAGTGTATACTTAATTAAAATTGTGGTGCAACAATTATAAAGAAAAAAATAAAATAAAAATGTTTTGGGTAATGCACACAGCAGGTAGCCTCAAAGAACACTATTGTGATTTGTTACCCAGGCATATTGCTAGAATATTTTAAGGTGGCATGCACATAACATTACATGGTTCTTACTCCCAAGGAACACTAAGGGCGGTATTTATTCATAGCCATTTCTCGAGACGACTACTTGACCAAGACAATCTTATTTCTTAAGACAGCACTTTTCAACTCAAGTTTCACAGTCCATGAATAAGACAATCTTCGTCAAGATCGCGCGCTTCGAGACAAGCTTGTTTGGCACTACTTCCGGCTTGACAAAGCACAAACTTAAGACGGCCAAGAGTACATGAACAATTCCGAACACTTACGAACACCACACAATAATTAAGGCATTTTTGAAAAGTTACCTGCAGTTTTTCTTGTTCATGTATCAACATACTTTATTACCAATTATTAGCCAAGTTATGGGCAAATAGAAGGCAAATAATTAGTTTGATTTACTTTTTGAACACTAGAAAACTCCACTTGGGACACTTTTTTAATAGAATCAAGTTGGAATTGTGCAATTTAACTACACCTTGGCTAACCTAGCGACTATTCATAAACGAGTAATGAGGCGGACTTCTATTTTAAGACAATCCTTCCATCATTTATAGTATAGAAAATATTATTGTGCCAGAGAATTTTATAGCAAGTAAATTGCATATACTGTATTTGTAATATATAAGAAGAGGTTGATTCTTATTATAAGTTATAAAATATGTTTGCCTCCATAAATTCCAAAAAAATAAAATCCTGTATTCATGGAGAATAGAGAAATATAATTTTTAAAATAAAATTATACAGTGCTTGCTTATAGACAATCAGAGCTGCTACCATAAAATAAAATTTTAAGTGAAATACTGAATGAAGTATTACGAAATCTCTTAAAATTCATATTCAAATATTTGTAGTATTGGTTAAAGACATAAATACACACAAATTACACGTCAGTTGTAAAGTTTTAGAAAACAATTTAAGGTACTTAACTAAGTTATTATTATTGAAAATAGCAAAATAAGAGTAATAAAAATTTCTTTAGTGATTAATAAAACTAATGCATAACACAAAAAAATTTTGGAAGTAGTAGAGATTGAACACTAATCACCAAAAATGAACTCAAAATTGCTTTTCTGCTGACACTTTACCAAACATGCTTTTAAGTTTGTAACTACTTGCAGTATATTAGAAAACCAGAAGTGTTTATTCATTTCATGTAAAAGCACCTTAAAATTAAAAATAATTTATATATATTTTGTAATAGGTATTTTCAAAGTCTCTCTTGTAATTTTTTTTTAAATCTCGAACTGCAGACGGAATTTGCTACAAGTATATTATGAGACAAATTTTTTTCTGTTTCGGCAGAAATAAATGAGTACTCTGTATACTATAAATAAAGGTTGCGCCAAATGTGAAATTCAATCGGCATCATACATACAATGTTTTACTGTACATGCTTTACAATAGAAATAACAGTTCTTATAGTGTAAGAGGTTATCATTATTTACAATGCATCGAGAAAGTCTTTAGTCACCTCGGCAGTTGACTTGATGAAGACGATCTCATTCCCTTGCTTAAGCAGGTGCTCGACGACTATGAAATAAGAGTTGGGAAAAGATGATCTCAAGCACACACTATGCAACATGAAAACACAGTCTTAAGATACAGGAATATAAGATTGTCTTGATGGAGACTGTCTTGTTAACAGTGGCTTGAGATCAGCTTTAAGAGTGCGTGGTAGATAAATAAATAAACGCTGAAAAAATCAATTTATTTCTATGCTTTTTTCGAAACCAAAATGGATAAAATACTCTGACAATCCTAGATAATGGTGTTAGCCAACTTTATGAGTAAATATTTATCCAAAATTACTAATTAGTTGCATGTGATCTCTGGCGCCGCAGTTAAATGCACGAGGTTCCGGCGTCAGAGATTGTGCCTTAGTTGGCTAAAACGATTGTCTAGGATTGCTATTGTTTAATTTTCGCAAATTGGCTTCAAGAAACCTACAGTTATAGATTAATGCTTTTAGCGTTGAATTATGTACCACGCCCTCTTAAGAAGTGTGTATGGAAGTAAAATCGAACTTAAGACAGCATATAAGAACATCTTGATGGAGCTAGTGCTTATGATATAACTATGAATACCGCCCTAAAAATAAGGACTTTTAAAAAGTTTCTAAGGAGTCAATAAAACTTTTTCCTGATCAAAATATATTACAAGTACACTTTTCTGACACATCTGAACACAGAGAGAGAGAGAGACACTTTTTCTCTTTAAAAGATAAACTACCAAAATATTAATAATCAAAGGAACTGAGTACTTCACTATACTACTACATGTTAACTACTCTAAAATTCCAATACAGAAATTTAAAAACTACTGACAGCTGCAAAGAAAAAAATATGGCGTGTGATGCCCTAAACACAGTGTAACAAGTTTGGAAGGATCATGAAATACGGTAAATTAAGGACTTTTCCCAACCATACATAAAAATGACAACTTTTAAGAACCCCTAAAACAATATTATAATGATGCTACTTTTATCAGAAAGTGCAGGCACACTGCAAGGAGGAAGGAAAAACACCACCACAACATACAAAAATCACAATGGTAGTGAAAACTTACCAAGACTATTATTCATCCTTGCTGCTAGAATACACACCAGTATCCTCAGCTGCCTCAATTGCGTGTCATTGTCGCTCTCCAGCTGCCGGAGGTGATCGTCGTCCCTGCTGTCAAGAGCACAGGAAATTCCAGTTTTCTGGAAGCTTTTAACAATGTTGTACGTGGTGAAGATTTTAATAATGTTGTATGTGATGAGAGTCCAGATCCACTTCACACACTCGCAGACCACGGCTAGTCATGGGCACTTCAGTTTTCCACTTGTGGTCAATTCGTGTGTGCCACTGGCTATCATCCACTCTGATAACACATGACGAAGGTGACCCTTAAATGGCTTATTCATTCAAATGTCCAGGGGCTGAAGCAATAACATCAGGCTCCTGGGATAATGCCTCCAAGAGAATACTCTTTACTTTTTTCTTCCAGGTGAGCCTGGAAACTGTCCCACACCAAAAAGGCTATCTTTCTCAGTACAGCTGCCCATTCGTCACTTCAAACCATCTTCAACCAGTCCTTCACAAGCCCAGCTGTTGTCCTGTACTAGCACATAAATGCCTAAGGCAAACTTTCAATTCATCGGCAGAGTCAAGGTGAAAGTTTCTGTCCATCCATCAGCAGCAACCGCTCATTTCCAGTAGTCAGCAAGTACTGTTACACACTACACTCCCTTCTCGTTTATAGTGTTCTGTTGGCCGGCATATCAAAGTATACCGGTGTTTGTTCAGCATAGACTATCTGCAAAACAAGATATTTACGACATCCAGTCAATTTGATCTTGCACCGACGAAAGTCTTAACTTCGGCAAAGTTACGTCCTGCAACTAATGTAAAAATTCTACAGCCGCGTAAATAGGGTTACCCACCCATGACCAACCTCAAACAGAGTACGGTATGTGGTATGTTTTACAACCATGCAATTTTTCATGACTTACACTGCACCATTTCAAGAGAAATACCCCACGCATTGTTCTTTGATTTGTGAATAAACTATGTGACTTGACTGTAGAGTTCCGGAAACTTAACTGCTTAGGTCCACAAACAGCCTGCATCGTAGAAAAAGTTTCCTGGGATTATTCTTCTTTTTGTTTTCGCCACACGCAAACACTTTTCTCCCTCACACAATGCTTTCCCTCAGCAACTTAAAACAGCCTATGCAAAACTCTTATTTTACCATTGTCATGATAAAAACCACTGAAATGTAGTTCAGCAACCATCCACCAATAAGGCACAATGAGAGAAGGAAATAGTTCATCACTTTTTTTAGAATCTTGCCCTCCCATGTAGCCAACAGAATGCTAATAGGTTGAAGTTGCCAAATAAGAGAAACAAAAACCATATACCCCATGCAGTTGCTCATTCTCCTGTCTGTTAAGCTCTGTCAACAAACATTACTGGCGGTAGCAGTAAAAGTCGCATTACACAAGAAATGGATTACCGTGCACCATAATGTACATGAATTTTTTGTAACTCTTCAATGACAATCTTTCAAATAATTTGTTCAACTGGCAATAACATTAAAATTAGGATGTGATAAATACTACGAGAATGCAAATATCAAAATATCCACAGGAAACCGTGGGTGTGACAATTATGTTATGGTGACAATCACGTGAATAATTACGGTACATACTACAGTAAAACCTAGTTATAAAGAGTATGGCTTATAACGCCTTCACTATTACAACTTTTATGTGCACCCTCTCTGTAATACGGTACATGTAAATTATCTGGATATAACATAAATCTTGTATGACAGTTTTTTGCCATTAACAGTTGTTATAATGAGGTTCCACTTTACTAGAAAGAACTGAATGTGGTAACTATCATTTCACTCGTCCTGATTGAGTGGTTTACCTACAGCCAAATTAAGGGGGATTGATGCCTGTCAGATCAGTTTTACGGTTTTTCTTATAAATCAGGGAACATACACATTGTTTTACTTTTTTCATGCTGACAAGGCATACGGTAGTTTATTGTTTCATTCACTTTTTGGAATCCATATGGCATTGTTTCTGTTAATGTTGCGGCCTCTGTAGTCACTCCCGTAAATAAAGCAATTTTTCCTTTTCTGATATTTCCCGTTGCAAAATAATGAATATATTATGGTTCCAGCAACTACAGAAAATTGATTAAGTTTGTATCTATGCCTTGTCGTAACAAAAATTTTGATACATCAACTGGAACAGAAGTTATCAAGAATAAATAGATAAATCCAAGGTGGTAGGGATCAATACCCCTTAAGGCCTCTCTCTTTAGTTTTGCAGTGGTTTTGAAAATATTTTTTTTAAATGCAAATTAATACATATATCAAAAATTCATCCAGGCAGTTTTAACACTTATATACCATTGTTTGTAACAGATCTTTTCTGTTGCAATACACTAAATGAATTTTAGATTTTTGCCCCTGAAATTTTACATATTTTGTTGTCAAAATAAGCAAAAATCAAGCACAATAATTTTTTGCAAGCAAATGATTATAAAAAAAAAAAAAAAAAAAAAAAACTTTGGCAAAAATTGTGTGTTGTATGACTGTATTATGGTGGCACTACTATCCCATACCACGTGCTCGTTGTACCTACGCTGACCACGTGCTCGCACAAACGCGCCCTCTGATTCACCCGTCGTATATTGCTGGATTCGGTATGTCCTCGGCTAGCTGAAAGTTCAGTGATAGAGTTACGAGCTCTTACCTCAGTGTCGTGGGTACGAGAAGAGAAGAGCGAAAATCACCAAATATAAATACTGTTAGATGC